>PITA01017261.1:0-43963 GCA_004023965.1 Spilogale gracilis | reverse complement strand
GGGGGGGGGAGGCCTCTTCACTGTTCTATGACCGGCACCTAGAACCATGCTTAGCATTTAATTTGCCCTTAGTACAAATTTGTTGAGTGAAACACATTAAAAGTTACAAATGGAACATTTAGAAAAATAAAAATAGATGCTGTATCATACTTGATTTCCACCTTATATTCCACTTCTTAAGAAGCCCAAGTGTGTGATTCTTGACCTTGGCCTTACCCCTGGAAAGAATTTTGCGGTGTCTCTCAGCTCCTATCTCTGTAGCCCACTATCCGGTCTCAGCTTAGGTCCTCACACACAGCCCAGCTCCATTCAATTCCCCAGAATTCAGGCTGCCTGATGAGGGGAGTTTGGGTAGACATGCCCTACTCGAAGTCTTATTTTTCAGTGAGACGGTGGCAGGATTCAGAGGCTGGAAATGTGCCTAAAGGTTAGCACCTGTACCATAAACAGAGCGGGACAAGTATTCAGGATGAAGTGTGCGTTTTGAGGCACTAATGTTGAAAGGATCTATCTAATTGAAAAAGGAGGAATTGACATCAGTTGAAACCATACCTTTGAGTTGCTAGACTATTTGCTGTCAAAAAATGAGGAAAATAGCTAGAGTCTTCGCTTGGGCTGCCATAACTAACTAGTATAGATCTACTATAAACTAGTATAAAGAACAGATACCTATTTCTCACTGGTGTGGAGGCTGAGAAGTTTAAGATCAGGATGCTAGCAGGTTTGGGTCCTGGCTGCTGCTTTGCAGGTTTTCACCTTCTCACTGTGTCCCCACAAGGTAGACAGAGAGAGACCTGGTCTCTCTCTTCTTATAAGTCTAGTAATCTCACCTTGGGATCACCGTCATGACCTCATCTAAACTGAATGACTTCCCAAAGACCCCACCCCCAAACACTGTCGTATTGGAGGTTAGGACTTGAGCATATGACTTGCGGGAGGACACATATATTAATTCCATAACAGCTAGCGGTTTTCAGTGTGATTACACCCATCCTTTTCCTTTACCCTTGAGACAAGCTTGTTGCTCTGATCAACTTGAGACGTGAGGACCAAATGCATATCAGCAAAACACTGGAAAATATCAGACAAGAAATAGAATGTTTAAGAAGGAAATCTCTAACTGTGATTTCATCTCATTTACAAAAAAAAATTCAATTAAATTTTAAAAAAGAAACAGGAAGCTGGAGAGATTTGAAGGCTTCGCTGTGTTCTGGATGCTAATGAAGTTAGAATGAATAGATCAGAATCTACTTAAACCCCAGGCAAATGGTCTTTCCAGTGTAACGCCATTTCCCTCATGTTGCCAGTGATTAGCCTTAGGTAGCTGGAGATAAAGTGATTTGATTTCCATTGGCCAATTTAATTATTTAAAAATTTTTTTAAAAGATCTTATGTATGTATTTGACACAGAGAAGCATAGCTAGAGAGGGAAGAGAAGCAAAGGGAGTGGGAGAGGGAGAAGCAGGCTTCCCTCCCAGCAGGGAGCCCGGTGCAGGGCTGCATCCCAGGCCTCTGGGATCATGACCTGAGCGAAAGGCAGATGTTTAACCAACTGAGCCACCCAGGCACCGCAACAATCTATGACTTTAAAAAATAATCAGGTTGAATCCAATAAAATAATCCATTACATTAGGTCGTTCCAAAAAAATTATCCGTTTCACCAAATTCATTATCTTTTTTAATTAAACCTCTTTAAGTGAACAAAGGAAAAAAGCTCATATAAAAAACAAAACAAAACAAAAGAAAAGGCCGTATATGTAGGGTATGCTTGTGTATGCCATAGAATTCTGTAAGGCGCTGCAGGAAACGATTACCAGGGCTGCCGCTAGAAAAGGGGAGCTGAATCACTGGGGAGAAGGCTGGGAAGACTACGTGCCAGCTTATGTGATCTGCTCCAAGGAATTTTGTTACTATGTGCCTAAATAACTGATCCTAAAATGTTAGGCATAAAATGTATTTTTAGAATTAAATAAACCAAGTTGAGTTGTTTTGTTTTTTTTTAAAGTAAAATTTGGGGAACATGGGAGGCTGTGTTGCTGCTGCCTGGTGTATGATGACTTCAAGTGTCGTGGTGAAATTTCCAGAGCCATTTGGTCCGATCAGTTGGGAAGGAGAGACGCAGCATCCCCTGCGGTCCCTGCGCTGCTTGCTTTTTTATTTCCTGCAGCCGTGACCGTGGGGCGAGCACAGCACGCTGCCCCTTCTTGCTGGCGAAATGCTGACTTGCAAAGTTTTGACTTCTGTCCTGTTTTTTCAATAAAGAAATGGCTTCACGCTTCACCTCTTTTTTTTTTTTTTTGAAGTCCACACAAATGTCAAAATTGTATTCAAAATTCCAACTATAACGTTAACACGACTGGCAAAAGGGAAACCATCTGCTTCCCAAGACTTGCCTTGACTACGAACTTCTCAAGCATGAAGCGTTTAATAAGGCCTCCGCATGCAGGGTTTCATTTCCTTCAGACCAGACGCTACCTCACGGCTTCCACACGCCCTCCCCTTGGCTCAGAGCAGCTGCCTGCCGTGGGTAACCCGCCCAGGCCCCTGTGGAATCGGGCGTGTGTTTGGAGAAGAGATATAGCCATTAAACTTCTAAAAAGGGGTTTGGATAGCCACTTCTCTCTAAAACCACCAAGTTGCGTGTTTACGCCATTAGGGACAGTAGCAGGGGACCTGCCTAGGGGTCCCCCCAAGATGTTGAGGAATGCTGCTGGAGGGAATTTTGAATTTTGAATTTTAACACTCCTGGAATAGCAAATACGTTATTTTTCCCTTCCCGCTTTCTTTTTTTGGACCTCAAGCAACAAATACTAGTTGGTTGGTTTTTTTTTCTTCGAGGCACCTATTCAGAAGTTGGAGATGAACCTATAACCCTTTTGCACATGTTTTTTGATGAAGTGTTCGGTGGAGGAGGGTGAGCATTTCCAAAGACAACTCATCAGGGAAGGTGGTAACTCAGCATTTTTGCAATCTACCATGACAGCTTGAAAAGGCAAGGCTTTATTTGATAGTGCCAGAAATGATAGGCTTTGCTCTAACTGCCGATATGGGCACAGCTGTATGGGAGGGAGTCTCTTATTTCCTCTTCTGATTGTATATTTCCTCTGTTTGGGTGCGCCATAGTTGGGCCATGTGCTGCCTGCATTATATCCAGGACACATGCGTTCAAATGCACCAGCTGCGGAGGTCAGAGCTATCTATCATTATGCCCCTCCACCTAATGCTTCCCACTGTGTGGAGGGCCAGTGGAGGGTAGGAAGAACTTGCCAGCTGCAGAGTGTGTGGGCCCACCAGGATGGGCAGCAGCAAAGAAAACGTAGGGCTGGTGCATCTCGTGCAGGCAAGTTTGCGGTTTTGACCCTTGCCACAATATCAGGGTTGGAGTCTGCTTGGGTGAGGCCTGATTTTGGTTCTTAAAATAAGCAGCAAAGTGGAAAGTTCGAGATATAAAGGGAGTCAGCAGAGACTGTGATTATCCAAAGGGTTTCCTTCTTCACTTTGATTGTTTAGCTCTCCTTTTAGAAGATGCTTTCCTCTGTTCCTGTCATTTTCCTTTTATTTTTCATCACCCAAGATATGGACTAACCATCTTCTTTTGAGGGAAGAGAGGGTTTTGGCAACAAATTCATATCTGCCTCAAAGTTAGGGTGGGTGAGAATGAGGGTCTTCTGTCTCCTTTTGCTTGCATTCCTTTTGGGGTGGAGATTGTGGAGGATGGCAGAGATCTGCAGTGCAGTGATGTTGACTCTTTTTAATGTGACTTCCCCTGGGGAGTCTCTCTCTTTTCCTCAGAAGTAAGATTATACAATAATAACAAAACCTCAATCTGAGAAGAGAAACCTCTCCCTGGGAGTTTGAAAGCATTTCCTCCTGTTCATTGCAACAATGTGAAATTTACCTAAGAAAAGTACATGCAGATCTCCCTGTCCCTTTACTTCAGTGAAGGAGGTAACAGGTAATGGTTGCTATTTACTATTCCCATTTGTTTCTCAAAAGAGGGGGGGAAATCACTGATTTTACAGCAAGTACCCCATATTTCATGGAATATAATGTCAATGACTATAGGAACCACCCTTATTTTATAGATTGCTAGGAAAGAAAAAAATGCTATTGATTAGATTTGCATACCATTTTTCTCGTACTTAGAGTTTTTATTTTCTTCTTAGTGAAATCTGTTTTAGAGCTACTTAGACATACCGTATTATGATAAGAACATGCTAACATGCTAACTCATGTACATTCGTAAAGAGAACATAAGCAAATTAAATTGGTTAAGGTATTCCTAAAGCTTCTTGACATTCAGATGCTGTTGCTTCCAAAAACTTTTCTACCCAAAGCAGCAGGTTCTGTGATTTTCCACATACTATCGTATTCTGTGGTATGAGAAATGTTGGTAATGTCGCCTTTCTTCGAAACCATCCTCCATTGTCTTCACAAATTCCTTCCAATCCCCTGCTACCCATCTGCTACTTTGGATGCGCTGGCATCTGACCCACAGAAATTAGGAGATTACCCATTTCAAAAACATAAAACATGGGGGAAGAAATATGTGTCTTGGCACTAACCCTTTGCCCAGTACATTAGGATATGTCAAAAGGGGATAGACACATAATGACCTTTTACATGTATGTGCCCTGATCGTACAAAGATGGTTAATATAGGATCCTGGCCCTTATGAACCTTGCAACACAACTGGGAAGTGCAGTAGTTACAATATGGTATGATCAGTGAAACAATAGAGATATATACTTTGTATTTGTTACAAAGAAAGTAACAAAGATATCTGTTTGGGAGAGCTGAATAGAAAGGTGTACACTTCCTCTTGGGATGGGTCAAGGACTTTCCTGGTAGAAGAAATAACTTGCATCCTTTATTTTTTAATTTAAATTCAATTATTTGTTTCAGGGATGAACTTAGTGATTCATCAGTCGCATGTAACAGTCAGGGCTCATTATATCGTGCCCTCCTTAATGCCCATCCCCCACTTACTCCATCCCCCCATGCACACCCTCTCCAACAATCCTCTGTCTGTTTCCTAGAGTAAAGAGTCTCTTTTGGTTTACCGCCCTCTTTGTTTTTATCTTCCTTTAGTTTTTCTTCCCTTGCCCTATGTCTGTTTTATTTCTTAAGTTCCATATATAAGTGAAATCATACAGTATTTGTCTTTCTTTGGCTTATTTTGCTTGGTATAATAAACCTCTAGTTCCATCAGCATTGTTGCCAATGACAAAACTTCATTCTTTTGCTGGCTGAGTAATATTCCATTGTATATATACCACATCTTCTTTATCCATTCGCCTGTCGGTGGACATTTGGGCTCTTTGCATGGTTTGGCTATCAAGGACATTGCTGCTATAAACATTGGGGTGCATATGCCCCTTTGAATCCCTATGTTTGTATTCTTTGGATTAATACCCAGTGGTGCAACTGCTTGGTCCCAGCAGCTCTATTTGTAACTTTTTTGAGGAAACTTACATATAACTTACATATATATATATATATATATATATATATATATATATATATATAAAATATGCAGTTTTGTGGCAACAGGAGGCATGCTAGAAGTTCAATAGCTGCCAATAGAAATCAGAGAGGAAGCTAGAAACATGTGGGCCAGAGCCAATGGGGCTATGTGCAGCTGCCCCTAAAAGAAGCAAAGCCAGAGCGTACATGACACTAACTCAGGGGTGTGGTGAACTTGGGGCCGACACTGAGGGAATGATGGTGATATTTCCTGGCGGACAGCTGCTCTGCCTCACCAGCGGCAGCGCTGTCTCTGCAGTGAGGCCCCCTCAGCAAGTGCAAGGGAAACACGGGTTCTTCCTTTGAGCCATGAGAGGAGTCACACCATGATGTCAGAGGTTCCCACGTGAGAAAACTAGAACATACTTCAAGGATCACGTTGGAAGCCAGTCCTGGAGGAATCCTAGGAGAACAGTGAGATGTTGTTCAGGGGTCTCACTGAGGTCAAGAGCTCGCCCCAGGCACACTGTCTTCATGTTGTGTAATTAATTCTAGAACTTTCCTCTGCATCCCACCCTTTAGGGGACGAGAGACGTTTAAGAGACTCTCAGGTCTACTCAGGATTGGCCCAGAGAATTCCTTGGGTAAACCTATAGGGAGGATGTCTTTATCACTCCCAGCCACTGGAGAGACATATTTTATGGAAGGGACTTGAGATTCCAGGGTAATAAATGACTGCTGACATTTATCTGGTTGATGGTGGTGATGGAGTCCTTCAGAATCTGGTGGTACCTGATAGGAAGGGAGACTCCTTCTCCCATAGACTTAACCTCAAAAGAAAACAGAATTTCTGCCCCAGCTTCTTTTCCTCAGTCAGAGGCTTAGAGAAGGAACTATCAGTGGCTACAATCAACGTCCTTCCCAGACCGTTCCCCTTTTTCTTTTTCTTTCTTTTTTTCTTTTTGGTCTGAGTCTACTTTCATTGGGTCCTATTTCACTAGTGGGCAGGGTCATTGCATTGAGAATGGCTGAACACCAATGAATGATGACTGTTTTCCTCTGATGGCAGTCTTCACAGGCCCCTTGCACACGGTTCTATTTCTTGCCTTCTTCCCTAACGCTCTCTGTTCTCAAACAGTAGGGCTACCTGGGCAGTGCGCCTGACCCATCTCACAGAGAGGCAGGTGGGACCAGGGCTTTTCCCTGCATAGAAGGAAGCCAAGGCCCCTCTCCCTTACTGCTTTTCATCTCCAAGAGCCCTGCTTAGCATAGAATTTTCTAAGATATCTGGCCATTTCTCCACTCTTTAATACATTTCATGTCCATCCTGGAGGATCAAAGAGGTGAGAAATTGAATTTGAGCCCTGACACACAAACTCAACCTAGAAAGCCTATACATGGGCATCATCTATGATCAGTTGGAGATGCTCAATAAATGTTTGATTTTATAAGGAAATTTAAGTGCCTGTGTATTATCACTGCATTTCTTCATCTACAGAGCTCATTAGTGTTCACATTTGCTCCTCAGTTAAGCTAAGGACTTCTTCAACCTTGTCCCAGCAACTAAGAGTTGCCATTTAGCATATGTTAATTCGGTTTCCTTGTGTAGCAGCCATGTTTCTAAACTAAGCCACAGACTATTAGAAGTTATTTTCATTCACTAGAATCCAAGATAAATAGTGCATCTTCCGCCTTTTGACAGCAATTGTTTGTTTAGAAGAATGTTTTCTGGGCTAATGTGCATGAAACTAAAATTACAATCAGAAAGTTTTACACACTAAGGAGGAGAAGACAGTGCAGGCTGGAAGGAAGCAATGAGTCACCTGCCTTTCAGAAAACAATTCCTAAAACATACTTGTAATATACCAATGAAACAGACATTCAGCTAAAGCATATCAGTTCCATTTGATCAGAATTTTGGCACAATGTAACATTAACTTCTATGATTAGTGGGCTTCCTACATGAAAGAAGTATTCTTTATATTTGAAATTACATTAAAAATGAGATTATTTTTGAAAGGTAAAAGAAACAGAAGTATTTTTTTTCCTTGACAATGTCTTCCCAAGAGTTCTGAAAGGTTCCTTTCATTTAAGAAAACAAAATAAAACAAAACAAAAAAACCCTCAAATTAAAGTTTGGGAGTCAAAAAGAAATATTCCATTGGCTTGCCTCATGTACATATTACAAAGTTGTTGGATTGAATTGATGTTTCTAAAACACTGTGAATAGTTGAAATCTACCAAGCAATCGCTTTTCTTATTTGTGTGATAATAAGTAACTGATGATTTAACTCAACTTTGCACTTTGAGCCATCATTGTATGTTGTATAAATACAAAATTAATTAAGAGGAAAAAGGGTTGGGTCTGTGAAATCACCTCTGAATATATAACTGGTTAATCTGTGATTTTGGATAAGTCAATTAAATTTACTAAGGCTTTGTTTCCTCATCTTTAAAATGAAGGGTGTAAACTAGAAGGCCCTATGGGACATCCATCTCTGGTTTATTCACCTTTCTTTACCTTCTTTTGCACTTACCTAACTTGGGAAAAGATGACTGTATGTTTTAATACTGCCGACCTGTTGCAACTACTATATGTTTCCTTCTTATTCAGACATTTATTTCCATCCCTCTTATTTTATTGGTTCTTGTTTAGAGTAACAACAAAATGTAGACAAAATGGTTCATGTGTATGAAATAACTTTAGCTGGAGCCTTATTGCTATCTAAAATATGATGTGTCTTTTAACAAGAAACCTTTACTTAAACGACGTAAGGGCTGGTAAAATGACTTTGCACACAATATGGAGAGGGAAAAGAGGAGCTGTGCACCATAGAAAATCCGGTCACTTTTATCAGATGCTGTTGTGCCAACAAGAAAACAATATAAAACTGAGTTCACACACTATTTGACTCTGTAGGCTGATTTGAATGTCCAGTCTTTGAAGTGCCTTCTAAACATGCAGTTCTAGTTTGCACATTGTGGTGGTCACCTTCAAAAGGGTCCCCCAATTGAAGGACCTCAATCCCCACCTCTCCCATTAAGCAGGGTTGACCAGTTGTAACCAACAGGAACCTATAATGGTGTGTGACTTCTGAGGGTAGATGGTAGAAGACTTGCGGCTTCCCCCATATGTTCTCTAGAATTATTACCCCCCTAGGGAGGAAGTCAGCCACTATGTTAGCAAGCACTTCAGTAGCTTTATGAAAATCATACATGGTGTGGAATCGAGTCCTGCCAACATCTGGCACCAGCTGGCCGGTCATTGGATGGGTCCTCTTGGAAGCATACCCTTCAAGGCTGGTCCGTCTTTCAGATGGCTGCTATCCCAAGCATCATGTTGATAGCAGCCACAAGAGACCGTGATCAGAACCAAGCAGCACCCAGCTGAACAACTCTGGAAACTGTGTGGACTAAATGTTTCTAGTCGTTTTCAGATGCCATCTTGGGGAGATAACCAATATCCAAGTCAAAAGAAAAATGTGGTGGGTATTATTTTTGTGGTCACTTACTCAGGTCTGCACAAGAAAAGAATGTTCTTATTTTTCCACAGCCAACTTAATCTCTATCTTAAATTTCATTATGTCTGATTGGGGGGAAGGGATAACATTGATCTATTCTGGAATAATGCAGGAACTTCAGATTTTAACTCAATTACTTCAGGATTTTGCCCACTCTCCCATCTGCCTAAGAGTAGCACCTATGCCTGGAGGACAGTGGCTTACCTAGTGTCATAGTGTCAGGAGTGTGTAGGGATATCTTCTCCCTGGTCTTTGTAATATGTCCTCAGGGGCATTCACTAAAATATTAATGAAAACCATAGGTAACTATAGGTGGATTACCAATAAGAAATAAAATAGCAGACTTTTCAGTATTTTTTCTAGGTCAAATGCTCTTCACTCTTTTATTAGTTCTAATATTTCATTAAAATCCAGGGGAATTGTACAGTGCACAGAACAAACCAATAAAGTCTCACTTAAAATTCTGTGGCTTCTTGTAGAGTTAGAAGGCCAATGTTAATTTAAATGTGTGGGCTCTTTCGAAAGTCCTTTCCTTTGTTGAGTGTCATGGGCTCTCCATGAAGTTTTATTAATGCCCTAAAGCTATTCTGGAAATGCAGAAAGTAAAATAAGCTACTTCAACATTAACTTTTCTTTAAAGTGCATGGTATTTTGGGGAGCTTTCTGCCGGATGCCTCAAGGTGTCTTCAGTATTTTAAAAAACAATGTTTGTTCTTTTACTTGCAACTCCCTGGAATAATATTCATTATCTCCCCTTCCATCAGAAAGGAGTGAGTGTGTTGGATAAATGACGGATAAAACATCGCAGTGACAGAAATGTGGGTTATTAGCACCCAAGACTGGAGTGGCCATAAGGTGACTCACATCCTTGGGTAGATAGAGTGCAAGACTCTTAAAAACAAATTACCTATGACAGTTGATCGGGGCAAATCCTGCCGTGTGGCTTGTCCCTTCACCTCAGAAATGAACAAAACCGACCCTTACATTACAGCTCATCGGAAGGCTTTCTCTTTATTTCTTCGCCTTTGTTTCAGTACTAGAATTTAAATGACTTTCATCATGTTCCACATTCACTGATATCTCTGGGATTAGGTCATTTCCTCCCAGTAACAGCCCCAGACACTTTCCTGCCATGCAGCTCCCCTTCTATTTTTATCATCGAGCAAGAAATTCACTTGTTAGCCTCCATAATTTCCATAGGAGCTGAAGGATAAAAATAATACATCGAGGGGACTTTAATGTGAGAAAGTCTCTCCTTTCGTAAGAGATAAAATTTCATGGTCCATTCGCTCTTTTGATTTTTCTTGCCACTTCCTAATTTTAGGGTCATTGTTATTTGTAAAAATATGAGTCCTCAGATTGTATTGACCATGCAGCTGTAAGTGTATTTATTTTTCTTCCTTGCATATTTTTTTTTTTTGCTTTTTACTTATTTATCTATTTTGGAGTTGCTTTATCATCTTATAGTATTGAGTTTGGATTCATCACATGTATTTTGGTATATGAAAGCAAGTCATAAAGGAATGTCATAACATTATACAAAAAGTGATGTCAGAGAGAACAATTACATGAAGTCCTGAAATGATGATCGAATCAAAGAAAAAATTGAAGAAAGGCTAGTACAACAGTAAGCATTATAACTAAGACCTTAAAACGAGATGACTCTTATTGTAGTTCATGTCTACAATCAGTTTTAAAAAACAAATATAAATTCTGATGTTTAAGACAAGGTGTAGAAGGCAAGGAATCTAAGGAGGACGGTGAATGTAATTACTATAGTAACAAATGACATACTGAATTGAGGGAGCCGTCAATTATCTTGTCCCTTTGAATTTCCACTGCAGCATCAGGGACTCTCGGTGAAATGTATTCTTGGAGAGACAGGCTGTTCTATTTAAAGTCAGAAAATTCTACTCCGTGAACAAGGACATCCCATTCCCCCAAAATAATGTTCACTGTTGTATTTTGGAAACTTAGAAATATTATCCTGTTTTGAAAATATATTTATTCTCTCTTGCCTATATAGATACTATTTGGACCCAGGTGGACTGGCTATAATTTGAGAGCCCATGATGGACTCTGTAAGCAGAGATTTTCTCCTTATCTTCCAAACCAGAGTCTTTTCTAACATAGAAAGACTCTCTGTCAACTCTGTTACTTTCATCATGAAAATCAAAAGTATCTGCCGAGGGGCTATTAACTTTGTGTCATTATTCAAATCCAGTAGTTAACCAACAATACAGAGGTTGTAAAACATAGCCTGGTAGGATGCTTATAACCATATTAGTGTGTGTGTGTGTGTGTGTGTGTGTGAAAATAGATGTAAAAAGCCTAACCAAATAATATTAAGCAAATAGCAGCATCTAAAGAAGCTATAACATCACAGATATAAATCAGTTGATTCCAGAAATGACAAGAGAGGTTTCACATTAGAGAAATTATAAATGTAATTACCACATTAATGAATTACAGAAGAGAGACCACATACCAATCTGATGAGAGCAGAAAAATTATTTGATATACTACAGAAGTTATTCAGGTTAAAAATACCTTAGCAATCTAGGAGTAGAAGAAAATATTCTCAACCCAATAAATATTATTTACAAATGCCTAGAGAAAACTTCATTCTTTTTTTTTAAAGATTGTATTTATTTATTTGACAGAGATAGATCACAAATAGACAGAGAGGCAGGTAGAGAGAGGTGGGCAAACAGGCTCCCCGCCGAGCAGAGACGCTAATGTGGGACTCGATCCCAGGACCCTGAGATCATGACCTGAGCTGAAGGCAGAGGCTTAACCCTCTGAGCCACCCAGGCGCCCCAAAAACTTCATTCTAAATGGAAAAGTATTGGAAGGACTCCCTTTAAAGTTGAGACAAAATAAGGATGCTCACTATTACCACATACACGCAACATTTATTGAAGGCCAATCATTTCCATAAGAGGAGAAGAAAAAGAAAGAAAGAAGACACTCATTACTTAAAGCTTAATGATTTACATTACTTAATAGAAGAACCCAGAGAGGGGTGCCTCAGTGGCTCAGTTGGTTGAGCGACTGCCTTCGGCTCCCCTGGAGACCCGGGATCGAGTCCTACATTGGGCTCCCTGCTCAGCGGGAAGCCTGCTTCTCCCTCTCTCACTCCCCCTGCTTGTGTTCCCTCTCTGGCTGTGATTCTCTCTGTCAAATAAATAAAATCTTTAAAAAAAAAAAAAAAGAAAAGAAAACTAAGAGAATAAAGCAAAATGAAAATAGGTAAGATCAACATACAAACATTAACTACATTTTAAAAATACCAGCTAAACATTATTTTAAAAACTATATGATATTTAAAATAACAATCAAAACATGTAAGATCCTTGAAAATCTAACAAAAATTGTGCAGAATCTGTTTGAATAAATTATAAAACTATGGAAAGACATTAAAGAAGACTTATGAAATATAGCAGGTATATAGGTAGAAATTTCCAATATCAGAATATTTTAATTCCTCCTAATCTGATCTATGGATTCATTGCATTCCAGTGTAAACAAAAAAAACAGAAACAAAAACCTCAATAGGATTTTTAGAGACACTTAAGAAATTGTTTTTAAAATGTATATCCAAGAACAAAAAGCCAAGAACAGACAGTAAGGCAGGGGGAATTGCCCCACACCATATCAATAGTTATTATAAAACTTTACTAACAATACTTGATATATTATAGTGATATTATTCAATAATGTTGCTGAGACAGTTATCTCTGTGGAAAAGAATAAAATTTTGTCCCTACCTCAGGCCATATACAAGATCATGTATATATAAGATTCAGATGGGTTAAAGTCTTATAAGTGAAAGGTAAAACTGTAAAGTATTTCAAAGTAAATATAGGAGAGTATCTGTTTGACTTTGGAATAAGGGGAAAACTTCTTAGATCAAAAAGCACTAACATCAGAGAAATAATTGATGTTTGCCTATAATAAAATTAAGAACTTTGAGGCACGTGGATGGCTCAGTTGTTTAAGCATCAGACTCATGATTTCAGTTCAGGTCATGATTTCATGGATCATGAGATGGAACCCCACCTCTGGCTCTGTACTCAGCGCAGAGTCTGCCTAAGATTCTCTCTCTGCCCTCCTTCCCCGCCACACTCATTCAAGTGCTCTCTCTCTCTCTGTCAAATAAATAAATAAATCTTTAAAAAAATTAAATTAAAAACTTCTTTCAAATACTACGATAAAAAAAGTGAAAAGACTAGCCAAAAAAAATATTTGCAGTGAATATAAGCAAAATGCATTTAAAAAAAGGAAAAAGAAAAACAATTAAATAGAAAAATAGGTAAATGACAGATATTTCCCAGAAGAGTAGCCAACAAACATTTGAGAAGATGCCCAGCCTCATTAGTAACCCCTCAAAATACAAACTAAGACCATGATGTAGTGCAATTTTCCATCTATTCAATTTGCAAAAAGTAAGAAGTCTGAAATACCCAGTGTTAGCAGGAATATGGATAAATGTAAATTTTTTATACTGCTGGTGGGAATGCAAATTAGTCAGCACTCTTTGAAAACCAATTTGGCATTATCTTATAAAAATAAATGTTTCCATTGGCCTGCCATCCAGCAATTGCGCTCCTAGGTAAATGTCCCTGGAGAAGTTTGCATATGTACACTGTGACAGAAGTAAGAGGGATCATGGCAGCACTGTCTATAAAAGAATAGACTGGAAGCTTCCTAAGTGCCTCTCTACAGGAGAAGATAATTAGGTCATATTTACAATGGAATATTATGCAACATGATGGATGAATCTTAAAAGCATAATAGTGAATGAAAAAACAAGTTCTCGAAGACTGTATATTATAAATTGATAAATTCATTGCTATAAAACAAAAAAACTCCACAAACTTAACTAAACAATATACAGTTTAGAGGGATGTATTTATGGTTATATGGTAAAACTTCTTTAGACAAAGCAAGGGAATGATAAATGCAAAATTCAAGCCAGTGTTTATCTCTGTTAAAATAGTGAGTTGAGACAGCAGAGAAGAATATTGATAGAAGCAACATTCTGGAAAATTTCTGGTCTTTGGTGAGGTGGAAGGTCTAAAGGAGTTTATTTTATTATTATGTTTCCATATGCCAAATATTATAATTGTAAAATTTAGGGGTCACACCTTACAGCAAGAAAAAAAGACATAGGAAAGTAATATTCAGATGCTCCTGGTTATATTTTTTGAATTTTAAAAATGAACAAAGACATTATTTTACAATAAAAAGATACAACAAGACTAGAAGAGCCTTAAATGTAATTACGAAAAGAAAAAAGCCAACCTGAAAAGGCTGTAAACTATATGAATCCCAGCTATATGACATTCCAGAAGAGGCAAAACTACGGGGCCAGTAAGAAGTTCAGTGGTTGCCAGGGGTTGGAGGGGAGGGAAGGAGGGAAGAATATGCAGAGAACAGAGGCTTTTTAGGGTAGGGAAACCATTGTGTAACTACATATAGTTATACTAATATAAAAATGTATGTAATATGTTATGGAATTATAACATTGTAATATTATATGGGCTATATATTATAAGCTATATTATATATAACTATATTATGGACTATAATATTATAACTCCTTAATATACTAAATATAAAATACATGTATTTTTGAAATTATATATATAGTTGAAACTATATTGAATATTCAAATTATATATATCAATATCAAATCTATATTTTTTTTTTAAAGATTTTATTTATTTGACAGAGAGAAACACAGCCAGAGAGGGAACACAAGCAGGGGGAGTGAGAGAGGGAGAAGCAGGCTTCCCGCCGAGCAGGGAGCCCGATGTGGGACTCGATCCCGGGTCTCCGGAATCATGACCTGAGCCGAAGGCAGTCGCTTAACCAACTGAGCCACCCAGGCGCCCCAAATCTATATATTTGAAACTATAATGGTAGATACATGTTCTTGTACATTTGTCTAAACCCATAGAATGTACAACACTAAGAGTGAACCATAATGTAAACTATGGACTCTGGGTCATAGTGGCATGTCTCTGCAGGTTCATTTTTTGTAACAAATGTACCACTCAGGTGAGGCATATTGATAATAGGGAGGCTTTGGGTCTGTGAGGTCAGAGGGTTTGTGGGAACACTCTGCACTTTCCCCTCAATTTTGCTGGGAACCTCAAACTCCTCTGAACCAGAGTTTCTTTGTTTGTTTATTGCTTTTTATTATTATGTTATGTCAGTCACCATACAGTACATCATTAGTTTTTGGTGTAGTGTTATCATTCATTGTTTGCATATGACTCCCAGTGCTCCGTGCAATCCGTGCCCTCCTTAATACCCATCACTGGGCTCACCCCCACACACACACCAAAACCTTCAGATTGTTTCCTGGAGTCCATAGTCTCTCATTGTTTGTCTCCCCCTCTGATATTTCCCCCATCACTTTTCCCTTCCTTTCCCTAACGTCCTCCGTGTTATTGCTTATGTTCCATGTATGAGTGAAACTATATGATAATTGACTTTCTCTGCTTGACTTACTTCACTTAGCACAATCCCTTCCAGCCCCATCCATGTGGATGCAAAGGTTGGGTATTCATCCTTTCTAATGGCTGAGTAATATTCTGTTTATATATGGACGATATCTTTATCCATTCATCTGTTGAAGGGCATCTTGGCCCCTTCTATTAAAAAGGGGAAAAAATGAAGAAAGATTCCTGAAGGGAAAAAAAGGAGAAAATATCAAGTTGCCCTTAGAGTCTCACAGCAGGATTCACTATCAGAGAGAGTTCAGTGGTAGCCCACACTTCTTTGAGAAAGAAAACTTTGGCCCAGTCATATTACCACTCAAGTTCAAAGGTAGAAGGAATTCTCAAATATGAGAGAAGTCTAGAAGCAGCACTCCTGAGTAGGAAAAAAAAATCTACTGGATGCCAAATCCAGCCAACTAGAGATGGAGTAAAGAATCCAGGTATGGGGGTGGTGGGAGAGGGAGCAGGAGGCACCTGACTGGCTCAGTCAGAAGAGAATATGACTCTTGATGTTAGGGTTGTGAGTTCGAGCCTCCTTATTTATTAAGTAAATAAAACTTAAAAAAAAAAAGAATTCAGGTATTGGGAAGTCATTGTAAAGAACGCTAAATCCATTTAATATGGAACCAAGAATAATAATAATAGGAAAACTATGATCACAAAACATAAAGCTACTGTTAGAAGCTCTGACTTCTTGGCCACCCCCAACAACCAACTGAAAATGAAAAAAACACAACACACAGCAGGTGTTAGAAGGGAGCTCAGCAGTACCAATACCCCCCTCCCATTTCCTAGCAGGACATGTCAACCACAAACTAGCTACATGCACATACACACCAATGGCTTAGTGGTCTTCAAGATGGGACTTCTTACTTACAAGGATTTTTTAAAAATTAATGCCTGGGGTAGTGAAGAAAGATTCTTTGGTAAAAATCAACAATTCTTTCTGCTTTACCTCATATTCTTTTTATTTATTTGAATCAAGGAAAATGAATCACTTCTTATTTTCAAAATTCCATGTAAAGCCTTATCCCATTTGTATCAACCAATTTCTTTTCCTCTCTCTTCTTATACATCTTCTGTGATTTCCTTCCCTGTAGATGTTCACCCAGAAACACAGGTTATTTGTGGTGTTGGTATTCAAAGTGATCTGTTGCTTTCTTTTTTTTTCATACCTTTCTGTATTGTTTGAGTTATTTATGGTATAGGTTTCATTTTTTAATATGACACTGAAGTAATTACTTGATCATAATTTGTTTTTGCTAAATGGAACAGTGAGATATTTGAGGATTTTTCACTACAGTGGAATAATTTAGGGTTGTAGTAATCTGTAAAATTGCAGTTTTGTTGAAATAAATAACTGTGTCTTCATTATGTTTTCATCCCTCCAAACACCATGCACAGAGAAAATGCTCAATAAATATTTCTTAAATATAATGTTATATATTTTTTCTGTTTTTACTTTAGATTTGAGAAGAGCCAGAGAGAAAACACCCTAAGAAATCATCCTGTAAACACTCTTCTGAGGAGATTCTCTTTGAATTTCATTTGCTGTGTCTCCTCAAAGCACGGCTCCGGTTTGTCCACAGGTAAATACTACACCCTCGATAGTCGTCTTTTAGATCCACATGCAAATAATTATTTTATTTGTTCATTAATTGATTCAGCAAATAGTCACTGAGAACCTACTATGTATGAGTACCTTCCTGCGTTACACATATAGCAATGAGCCAAAGGATGATTTTATCCTCAAAGAGCTTACGTTTTAGTAAGAGAAGATGGACAAGAAGTAAATTGACAGATATGTAACTTCTCCTATGGTGATATGCTAAAAAAAAAAAAATAGAATAGGTAAGAGGAGAAAAATGACAAGCTAGGGGATATAGGGTGCCCTAGAAGCGCTCACTGACCAGAGACATGAATGAACTAGAGCAGTAAGGAATGTAGATGTCTTGGTGAGGATCCTTCCAGACGAAGGTTGGTCAAGGGTAGCATACAAGGCCTGATCACAGGTGTTGGCCTGAGCAACAGGATGAATGGGTGGGTAGGGTTCAGGGAGATAAAGACAGGTTTGGCTGGACGGGTGGGACAGGGGTGTATGAGGAGGGAAGTCTGGTTTCAGGTGTGTTTAGTTTGAGATGCCCTTTGGCCACCCAGATGGAAGGGGTGAGTAAACAATCGGGTAGGCGAGTCTGGAAGCCAAAGCACATGAACAGTTATACAGGACTGAAGGTCAAAGCACATGTATAATTAAATTAAAAATATGTACAAAGTCAAATATAAAAGTCATCTCAATGCAACATGGGTTAAAATAATACCAAATGTTGCTGCCGAAAAAATCACCTGATTTTGACATATGATACAAATTGCCAGAGCAGTTTTCTCTCTAAGAAATAGACTCTTCTTGGGGCGCCTGGGTGGCTCAGTTGGTTGGGCAATTGCCTTCGGCTCAGGTCATGATCCCGGAGACCCGGGATCGAGCCCCACGTCGGGCTCCCTGCTCGGCGGGAGGCCTGCTTCTCCCTCTCTCAGTCCCTCTGCTGTGTTCCCTCTCTGGCTGTGTTTCTCTCTGTCAAATAAATAAATAAAATCTTTAAAAAAGAAAAAAAAAAAAAAGAAATAGACTCTTCTTTCAACTTGGGTTTCCAAGAAGAATGACATCGTGCTCAGAGCTGTGGGATGGTGGTGTTTTTTCTGCCCAGTATTTGAAATAGCAAAGCAGGGGCTTGTCATTGAAGGCTCCACGAAGTAGAGGTAATGGAGGTAAGAACCTTGGCCTTGTGGAATGCCGTGCTCGATGACCTGGCTTTGCACAGCGTCGCGGGGCACTCACTGGTTTCCAGGCAGAGAGGCTGTTCAGGTTAAAGAACCACTGCCCCATGGGAGCCAGGTGCTGACAGGCAGGTGTCTCCCGCAGGGGACTTCCAGTGGAGCCAGCACAGTAACAAGGAAATTCTACCAATTAGTGAATGATGGTGGGCTGTGGGGCAAGCCATGCCAGGACCCAGGAGCAGTTTCATGTATAGACCTGAAAGTTCTATTCCCTCTTCCCTTTGCCTCATAGTCCTCAATTGCCAGTGTTTCATATTGACCTTAGTTTCCATTGGCTCTCCCCCAGCCCTGGCAAGGCCTGCCCCCTTCTCTCTGTCCCTCGGTTTAGCTCACACTAAGGTTGGAGGTCAGTAAATTTCAGTTAGGCTCAACATGGTGAAACCTGGCTCAAATCTGCTTGTGACAGCCACCCAGACTTGTAAACTTGTGGACACCAAGCAACATGGCACACTGAATTCAGAGTATGGGATATTCTAACTCTTCCTGTTTAGAAAATGAGCATCATTAAGATCCAGGGAGATCTGAATCATAAGATTATGTGAGCAGTAAACAATATATATATATATTATTTGGCAATTAGAAGAAACAAAGGGATGCTTGGCTGGCTCAGTCGGTAGAGCATGTGATTTTTGATCACAGTGGGTAAGTTGGAGCCCCACCCTTGGAGTAGAGTTTATTTAGAAAAAAAAAAAAAGAAGGGAAGAAATGCATTATCGATACATGCTGCAACATAGCTCAGTCTTGAAAACAACGCACTGAGTGAAAGAACTCGGTCCCAGAAGACCACATATTTTACGACTCTGGTTATATAAAATGTCCCGAATAAGCAAAATAATACAGACAGAAAGTAGATTAGTAGTAGTTGTTGCTTGGAGCTGAGGAGATTGGAGAGTGATCCTGGTGGGTAGGAGATTTCTATTAGAAATGATGAAAATGTTGTAGAATTGGTTGTACGATGGCCATGTAACAGTGATGATGCTAAGAATTACTGAGTTGTTCTCCTTAAAGAGCTAAAATGAGGGGCACTAGGGTGGCTCAGTGGGTTAAGCATCTGCCTTCACCTCAGGTCATGATCCCAGGATCCTGGAATTGAGCGCCACCATCGGGCTCCCTGCTCAGTGGGGAGTCTGCTTCTCCCTCTCTCTCTGCCTGCCACTCCCTATACGTATGCTCTGTCTCTCTGTCAAATAAATAAACAAAATCTTAAAAAAAAAAAAGCGCTAAAATGCATGGTATGTGGATTATATCTCAATAAAGCTGTTACCTACGATAATAATCCCCAGAAAATTCTAATGGCATCAGTCCAGTTTTTACCCTTGAGAAGTACCACTTTTAAAGGCGATATTCATTTAAAACAACAACAACAAAAAGCTCATTAAAAAAAATTTACAGGTTCATTTAACCTGTAAGAGTCCTGAGTAATTTTCTCATATTTACTGCTCACACCTTTCTGAAGAGAAAAAACAACATGAGAGAAGTGAGGAAAAACTTGGGATAAGATAGATATTTAACTTCAGTCCGAAATGACTTTTAAACATCTGGCTTTCTTGATGGGGAAGAAAACTAAGGACAGCAGCAGTAAGGATTGAAATGAACTCTTGAGAAGAGAACAAGGCTGTCAGAAACAGAAAAGCATTAATAGTTCCTCCTCAGAGGCTGTAAAGAGAACTTTAATTTCTCCATGAAGTGGCTCTTTTCCTCGTTCTTAAGGGGCTCTGCTAGGCCTGGACGCCGAGAGTGTCATTCATCTTGCTTTCTCTCTGAGGTTCCTTCCAGTCTCTCCTTGTAGCTGGGACAGGATGACAAAAACCAGGATGTACCTTATAATTTCTGTGAAAGCAGTTTTTATTCTGATTTCATGTCTTCGATGCCTAGCATATCCCCTTTTCTCTGCAGAGCTTGCAGACACAGTAATTATGTAATTGCTCCTGTCCTATTTGTCATAGACAGGATTTGAGCCTTCTGGGAGCTGAAGTTGAACCCACAGAAAGAGAGAAAAGCAGGAGGCTCTCTGCTCCCAAGATCTTCCCTTCCTCCTGACAGATGCACAATCCTCCTTTCTCTTATAAAATGGGGAAGATAAACCATCGTTCCGTTACTACTCTCTCTTCCTTATTAACCATAAGAGCTGAACTGTTTTAAAAAAAAAAAAGAAAAAAAGTATGGCCTCTTAAAAAAATTTAACTTCTAAAAAAATTTTGACTTCTATACAATGTCTAGGAACACTTGACTCTGTGTCCGATCCAGACTCCGGCATATGGTCTGCAGCTCGGGCTGTGCTCAGTGTGGGTTGGAGTTTACAGAATCACTTTGGGAGCTTCCCTGTTTCTCGTTTGGCTCCTCCCTCTTGGCTCCCATCCGTCCCAAATCACTCTTCTCCAGGTGACTTTGAGGACTGCTTTGTGTGGCCTTGCCTGTAACCTACCCCCTCCACGGCCTGATGCTTTGTAACAGGTCCTCACTACATGTCACTGAGTGCTGTGTACCCAAGGTGCAAGGCAGCAAGATCATTTTTAGGAACGGCTAGAATGCACTGATTTTTCAAACTGCCCTGCTGGACGAGGGGGAAGATCCATCCCCACAGAGTTCTGTTAGGTCACTTCCACTGAGCTGCCGAGACATTAATCTGAGGAAAATTCTTGGGTCCTTCCTTGTTCTGCTCCAGGAAGCTGGCCATCTGGAGCCCATGCAGGAGTCTAGCAGACAGAGAAGGGGAATAATAGCAAAGCTGCAGAAAGGAAAGAGCCCCCGCCATCAGCACGAGAGTCACAAGAACCTTTCTTGTTAACTGGTCGGGTCTGCAGACCGAGCCAAGAGCAATGCCGGGGGATGCGGGGCTCCATGGAGCTCCATAGGAGGGCCCCCCATCAATCCATGAACATCAGGTGCCTATAAGCCTCCAGGAGAAACTTTCTCCTTAAAGACCTTTTGTTCCCCAGGAGGAGGAATTTCACAAATGGGTTGGTTCTAGTTGAGAAATACACGAAAGGCAATGAAGGCCAGAGCACTTGATCATCAGGGGATGAGATTGGATCTGTCAGCTGCCACCTCTTCTCTCTGCATCGGGTTCTAAATGTGACCCTCATGAGTCCTATTCCGTTGGGAGAGGCCTGATGAGTGCCTGATTGCTCCGGCAGTGTGTGTTGGGGGGGCAACTTAAATCTCTAGCAATGGAAAAAAAGCACCACCACTTCAGTAGTAGGATGATCACCTGACTTGTATTGGAATTCTAAGGCCACCCCCTGCTTTTAGTTCAGGAAAACACGCTGCAATTTTGCTATTGAATTCTAATTTGAATGAACTGAAAGAAATCAGCAGAGTTCATACTGGGCAAAGATCACTTTGGTTTTAAGAGCACATCAAAGCCAGCAAAAACAGCAACAGAGTGTGTTTTATTTATTTATTTATTTATTTATTTATTTATTTATTTATTTATTTATTTATAGTTTTTAAAAAAGATTTTATTTATTTATTTGACAGAGAGAAACACAGCTAGAGAGGGAACACAAGCAGGGGGAGTGAGAGAGGGAGAGGCAGGCTTCCTGCCCAATAGGGAACAATGACGATGAAGGGCTCCATCCTAGGACCCCGGGATCATGACCTGAACTGAAGGCAGGGGCTTAACGACTGAGCCACCCAGGCACCCCACAAAGTGTGTTTTTATCACCATAAGAGCACAGGTTCCGAGGAGTAAAAGGTAGTCTAGTTTTTTTTTTTTTTTAAGATTTTATTTGACAGGGAGAAACACAGCCAGAGAGGGAACACAAGCAGGGGGAGTGAGAGAGGGAGAAGCAGGCTTCCCGCCGAGCAGGGAGCCCAATGTGGGACTCGATCCCGGGTCTCCAGGATCATGACCTCAAGGCAGTCGCTTAACCAACTGAGCCACCCAGGCGCCCCAAAGATAGTCTAGTTTTTGCACAACTTTCCACATGGTGCTTCACACTGCATGAGGCTGGCTTTAATGTGTTCTTGTTTCTCTTCTCAGGAGCCCTTGATCTCTGGTCTTTCACCAAGACCCTGAAAGAATTTACCTGATCCTGACTGCGGGAGCAAAGAGAGCTGGATGGTTTCAGGCAACAAAATGAGCCCTGAGGGACCGAAGTGCGGGACCAAACCCAGTCCTGGCCTGATGATGGTGGCGGTAATACCACACCATTACCTTCGTGTGTCCAGTTCTGCTCTACTAACTTCCATTTCCTCCATTCTTTGGAGTGCATTGGAAAGAACTCGGCTTGGAGGTCAGTAAACTGGGTTTAAGTCCCCATTGGGCCCCTTCCAAGCTGTGGGGCCATTGACCACTTACCCCACTTTTCCAGAATTCAAATGGTCTCTCCTATGAAAAGCTATATGAATATTATGGTGATGATTCCAACGAAATAAGCTAGAAGCTGGTATTGTGGACTGAATCGTGTCCCCACTTAAGGCCATATGTTGATGTCACAACTCCCACCCTCCAACCTCTGAATGTGATGATGTTGGGAGATAGGCTCTTTAAAGGGTCGATTAAGTTAACAGGACGCCCCTTAGGGTAGGGCTTTCATCCAATCAGATGAAGTGTCTTTATCAGAAGAGGAAGCAAATGCTAAGGAGGACTGCACACAGGAAAGATCAAGGGAGGATGTGGCAAGAAGACAGCTCTCCATAAGCCAGGGAGAGAGGCCTCAGGAGAAATCAAACCGTTGAGAAGATAAATCTCTGCTGTGCAAGCCGCCCAGCCTGGGCAGTTTATAACGGCAGCCCTAGCAAATAACACAACATGCTACAGCAACTGTACCACAGTCCCTTTTAAATAAATAGTAGCAACTATTGCCATGCATCAAACGTTGATTGAACACCGTGGTTGGGTAGGGGAAGGGGAATGGTAAACACAGCTGCAGACTCTTTATAAAGAAGCTCCTGGTCTATAGGGAGAGAGCTATATTAGCAATTAATACATTCTAGTGTGATTAATACTCCAATGAAAGAATTGGAGTTTTTACTTGTTCTACAATTTTCCTCCTTTTCTCTACAACTTTACTGTTATCCTTAATGTTTTCAGGACATCCTCCTGGTCCTAATTACTCTTTTCTTGTCTGTTCTTCTCCCGTTCCACTCTACCTGAGCCCAGGACTCATCTTTACTTTCATTATCCAAATCTTGTTGTTGTTGTCATTGCCATAATTTTTAGACTCATCACTGTCATCTGGCCAGATAATTCTAATTGTTCTCAACAGCACCTGAGCCCATCTATGAATATGGCTAAGTGACGGCCCAGGGCCCCTCAATTGCGTTAGGTTTCCATGACAACACAAGTTTCCGTGGACAGTTTTAACTTTCCTAGCTCTGAATAACAAGGTGCGTTTCCCCTTGCTTTCTCCATTACTCTACTTCAACACTGTATTTTACTGTGGGTTGCTCTGTAATTTTCTCTGTGCCGTTCCAAACGAATGGTGTTTTGAATACGCAGGTGACATTCTTTTTAAACATTAACTTAATTTTACCTAGTATGGGTCATTTTGATTCTTGACAACGGCAGACAGGTGTGCAGGAATCCACGGACTGAAATCATCCCCTCTCTGACTTTTGCACACTCACAGGGTCACATTCACATCTGAGGTTAATTGATGGGTATGTCACAATGCTCATTAAAATTATGACCCATCTGGTCACTTGGGAAGGGTCTGTCACATATCCAGGAACAAGCCTCTATTTTCGGTTCCGTATGCCTTGTCGTGTGGAATGAGAAGCCTAGAATGTCTCTCAGCTCAGAAACATTGTTTTTCCTCCTCACTCTCTTTCTAAACTCCAGTATCAGTTTTTAATTGTTTCTCCTTCTGGAAAGGTAGGAATGAGTTAGTTCAGTGCTTCCCCAGTAAATCCCACATGAATTCTGTAGCAGTTTTTCCTCTTTGGAGTTTTCACATGTACTTTGCAAAACTAGTACCTGAAGGGAGGGTGCAAATTAAAAAATCAAAAGAGCAACTATATCAATTTTGGGGGTGAGTAAAGGAACACAAGAGCTTAAAAAAAAATAGCAAAGGCCTTGATGCGTGTCAAGAAAATGCAAGAAATCCCACTGGCTTCCTTCTAGTAGCCATGCAGAGAGGGGTGTGAAAAGCTAGATAGCAGAGGGGGCTGAAGAACTAAATCAAGGTTGACAAGAACAGGGGCTTGTCAGTGGGAAGTTCTTTAAGGCATAGCTTCTGTGTCCCATGGCTTTTTGTCTTCCTTGAGGAATTATGCCATCTAGCCTGCAATGTTAATCACATATGACCCTCCTCTCTCTCTTTTGTCCCCATTAGAAGTGTCTACCATATTTCTCCGACTCACCCTCCCCCCCCTCCTGTCTCTCCCATCATGCTGCCTGTCCAGCTGTTCATCCCCCACCACTGTATCCCCCCCATGGCCTCCTAGCTTTCCCTGAGCCAGTCTCTGCTTTTCCTCTATAAGACCATTAAATGAGATAATGCTGAAAGCATTTAAAATAGTGCCTGGTACATAGTAAGTGCTCATAAAAAGTCATTACTGTTGTTCATCCCTCCAGCCCAGAATTCAAAAGCATTTTTTATGATATTACCCGCATAATTATTAATCTTGGGGATTCCCGACTCCACACCCAAATTCTTTGTTTGGGTATCTGGGGTTCAGTCTTAATGGGCCTCATCATAAACTTTAAAGGTTTGGGAAACCTGGGAAACCAAAGTCTGACTTTGGCTCAGCTTGTGATCTTGGGGTTCTGGAATCAAGCCCCTGAAGGTCAGGCTCCCTGCTCAGTGGGGAGTCTGCTTCTCTCTCTCCCCCTCTGCCCTTCCCCCCCACTCGTGCTCTCTCATGAGCACACTTTCGGTCTCTCTCAAACAAATAAATAAAATCTTTAAAAAAAAGTTAAAGGTTTTCTCTCCGTGTTGTAGCCTCTGACCCCATCAGGCTAACGTGTAGTTTCTGCTTAGGTGTTCCTCATCCCTGCCCCGGCACCAAATCACGGAATCCTAGCTAACATGTATTCGTCATCCTTGCTATTCCTCACACCCTCAGTCGGTATCATCAGCCCCATTTTACAGATTAAGAAACTTAAAGTTAGTGACGTTAAGTAATTTATTTAAAATGACATGGCCAAGGGTCACCAGGGTGGCTCAGTCAGTTAGGCATCTGACTCTTAGTGTCAGCTCAGGTCTTGATCTCAGAATGATGAGTTCAAGCCCTGCAACGGGCTCCATACTTGGCAAAGAGCCTACTTAAAAAAAAAAAAAAAGTGACATAGCGAGGACATGGCTCAGCCACAGTTGGACCCAGATCTATGCAACTTCAAAGCCCATGATGGTCCACAGGACTCCATTCTCTCCTTGTTGTCTTCTCCTTGTTCCTTGTACTGAAACACCCGCACTTCAACACCCGCACTTCAACCCTTACCCTCTCTGGACCTTCCCAACTTTTCTGGACTAGTCTCAGAGGCTTCAGTCTCTCTGTTCACCCTCCAAAGTCATAGACTTAGGCTGTCTTCAATTTTTTCTTCGTTGGCTGTTTGTTGTCCTTATCATCACCCCCACCCGTCTCTGTGGTGGAGGCTGGACTATCTCTGTTTTCATCACCATGGCTGTCTGGATTAGCACTTTGGGTGGAGAAGTCTCCAAGAGGCACACGAACAAATGATTACTACTGGAAGCCCCAGGCTTTCAGCTGTTTTTTTGTTTTGTTTTGTTTTCTTTTCTTTTCCCGAATACTTGGCAAGGAGGTTCCTGCTACATTCGGTGTCTGTCTGGGGAGAGAAGTGCTGTAGTGATGAAAGACATCGCAGACCTTGTCCGTGGGCAGTCCAGCAGCAATCACCTGTGCTCACACCAGCTCGGTGGCACGGGTCCAGCTTCCCTGAATGAGACAGCAGCTCCTGACCAAAGAAACTGGAGAAAAGGTCTCCGGGATGTTGGCTTATGCTCCCGAGACTGTTACAGGGGATTCCTGTTGAGAGTGGAAGGTCCCATTTTGTGTGTAGAAACATCTACTCTTGTGCTGATCCTGGTTGAGGATGGGACTGAGGCTTTGGAAATAACTATGGGCTGTGGCTTTGTCTCCTCTCTGCCCGAACAGAGCTTGTCTGGAATCTTCCCTCTATGTAAATGTCACTGTATCCAGAATGTGCCAAAAAGCGTAGCTGACCTGAGACTTTCTACATGAATTTGGAAACTACGGCATCATGAGACCAGAAAGCAAATACAAACTTGTGACCTGAAGATCACACATGCAACCCAATGTATTATAAAGATTTCAGTGGTGGGCAAGGGCGGAGGGATGACCTTCGCACCCAAGTGCCATCCAAGTGGGGCTGTCTAGTTTAGGGTTTGTTGCATTCGGTCCCTCAGCATCCTACTGCGGGCTGGGGAGACTTCCTGCAAGCTGCCTGTATCCAGGCTCCATCTCTGCTTCCGTCCTCAGGGGACAGAAGGAATTCCTCCTTCTGGCTTTCCAGCGAGGGGGGCCAGATGTGTCTTTTAAAAGAAGCGAGGAGGCCAAGAGTAAACATGAAACCCTAAGTCGCGCCCCTTGCTGAGTGCCCGTTCTGACTTGTGAAGATTAACTCCACTATCAATTTAAACAGACTCAACCTGACAGGAAAAGAGAATTTGGATGGAACTGCTTAAATAGTCCAAAAAATTCAGGAGTTGTTGTATGAATTTTAAAGGGAACTTGAATTGCTTCAGATCCTCCGAGGATTGCTTGGTCTTCTGCTGCTCTTGCCCTGGCCCCTTGGAAGATAAAGTGAATGCCCTGGGTAGATGGTATGTGTTCTAGTCTCTGAAAAGTTGGGTTTTATCTTTGTATCGCATACCGCTGTGCATGAGAATAAGGAAATCTGTCTTGCTGTTGTAGCTACAAATCACGGAAAAGGTTGGACTGATATAAATATCAGGAAAGATATTTATTATACCTGCTACTTCTAACCAGTTGCCTCGGGTGCGTACCTAATCCTCTTGTAATTCTTTCTGTTCTTAGCTTCTAATTTTTTTCCTTTTGTAGGCTTACACTGGATCCCCTGTGTTCTTGGAATGTTTCTTTGTGTCTTTATTTCTGAAGGATTTGTAAGGAGTGTGTGGAGTAAAGTCAGATACTAATGTTACTTATTCTATTTTTATTATTTTTTTTCTTTTTATTAATTTTTATTTTTTCCATAACCCAGCCACTCTATCCCTCCCCCGCACCCCCATCAACCCTCAGTTTACTTATTCTCTTTTTACTTACACATAATTTTCATTTGGGCTGAGCCTTTGTATTTTGCTCTTTTTTTTTTCCTCTCAAATTCTCAGCTAAATCTGTTAATCTCTTTTGTGGGTAAATAGATCTCCTGTGGGAGACTTAGTTACCAACTTGAGAAGGACTAAAGCTTTTAAAATTTCAGTACCTCCTCATGGCTGTGAGTAGTCCTAATGGATTTGCCAAAAATCCTAAGGAATTTTGAAGGTTGTATATTGCTTTTAGAACACTGACTTCAGGTGAAAATACAAGTGACATTTTAATTCACTGGCTTCAAACTACACTATGAAGATTTCACTGGGACCCAATGATGATTGTGGATGGACAGTAACACTGCAGTTCAGTGCTGAAATTGGCCTCCTTGTGACTTTTACCATCACTGGCATCATCTTTTAATTATTCTCCAAAACTGGTTCTTTCATTATTTATTCTTTACTAAAGAAGCACAGTAGGAAGGAAGGTATTTTTTATCAACATCCATTCTTTTCATCAACCAACTTTGCCAAGGGTCATTTTTTTTTCTCCTTCAGCACTTGTGGTAGCTCTTCAATTTAACTTTGAACACCACCCAACCGAAACGTAGGATTTTCTAGGCTGAGGACCCATAACTCAGGGCCAGTAGTACACATCTACTAGTCAGGAGACAAAGTGGTGAGAGATGAATGGTCCAGCAGAAGGACAATTACCACTGAACAAAGGAAAAGGGGGGCCGAAAGAGTTGCTATTACAGCAGCATTAGATATATTAAATGAGGCAAGCTGTCCTACAAGCATAGATCTTCCCTGGCATTTCTCTTTGATGATTTATGATATGGTTACATTGAGTGTCCTTGTGGCCTCATATGCAGCCGACATTACTTTGATTTTCTTTTTTTCCGAGGTTCATTTCATTCCACAGAGCACAATCAAAGAAAGCCAGAGAGGCTCCTGTTCAATGCACTGTACTCCATTTAAGCTAGGTCCCTTCTGGTTGTGGGAGAAAAGGGAATTTGGATTGGTAAATTTTATCCAGTAGAGCAATGACAAACAACATGAGACTCTTCTCACCTTTACTGGAATACTACTCCTCAACTCCCATATCATGTGGTATTTTGTCTTTCTTGTGCTTTTTCCCAACTCTAAAACCAGAGTTGAAGTAGGCATTGAAATAATTTTTGACTTCTTTATGTCTTCGACTGAGCCAGATATTTTCAAATACATCATTGTGTCATTTAAATTCCAATATCCCTAAGAGATAGATTTAATCACTAAATCCATTACAGAAACTTGCACACATCACATACGTAGTAACTGGCAAGATCAGAATTCTAGCCAAAGAAGTCCAGATTAAAACTCAAAAGCCATATAATTTCCATTACATGATTCTGAGTTCTTGCTGAGTTTTCTTATATAATACACATCATTACTAATAAGAAGGTAGGCTCCATGCCAATAACTCAACCTGGTCACTCTTCCTCTAAAAACTCAAACCCAAATTAGATTTTTTTTTCCTCTTTGGCCCTTGAGCTCATTCTTTTCCCAACTGAAGGATTATAGCCAAGCATCAGGATAAAGGAGGTCATTTTAGGACAAAAAGAAGAGACTGTGTTTATTTTAACTGATGTAGAAACATTTCATGTTCAATTACAAGTCACTATTTAGGCCAAAGGGGGAAAAATGTTATTGTTTTGATGACCCTACAGTGACATTATAAAAGAAATCATCAAATCACTTGACTCACAAAGAAAATGGTAACCTTTCACCAGATGGATGGTAGCAGCATATAATCAGAATTCTGAGATCAGATTTTGCCCCCTTTGGAATGAAATTATGGGTCTGAGTCATGTTTGTTTTTAGTTTCTTTCTTCTTTCAACTTCAAAGATTCTTCTCGTCAGTGGCTCGACATCTAAAGTTTATGAGTTTCTTTTTCATCGAGCAAAAGAGAACATTTTGTTTATTGACTCAGTACTAACCTCTCCAATTAGTGTTATAGTTAATAGTATAGCTGGATTTTTCTCATGACTTAGTTCGGATTCTTCTAGAAGCAGACCAGAGGCAAGCATTTGAGAAGAAGTAGTTTATTTGGGAGATGATCCCAGAAAACACCAGTAGGGAAGTGGAGAAGTGAGACAGGGAAGGAAATAAAGCCAATAAAACTGTGCTTATGAAGCCAGTTACCACAGTGAGCAACCATAGCTGGTGTTACTTTATAAACCATTGGTGACAATAAGTCACAGTAAGTCAACCGTAAGTCCAGAAGCTAAGATACAACACTTACAGTCTTTTTTAAACAAAGATTTTGCTTATTTACTTATTTTAGAGAGTGAGTGGGGGGGGGCAAGGGCAGAGGGGGAAGGAGAGAGAGAGGATATCAAGCAGATTCTGCATTGATCATGGAGCCTGGCATGGGGCCCGATCTCATGACCCTGAGATCATGACCTGAGCCAAAACCAAGAGCTGGACCCCTAAGCAACCGAGCCACCCAGGCACTTCCAATATTTATAAACTCTTATACCAAGTTTACATTGCTATGATCTACACATAGTTTTTATTGTATTTTATAAAAGGATGGGTCAGAAACAAAGAAAGAATGGGTGCCTCACTACTTTTGGGTTGAGAAGCACTGGTGTAGAGCAGACGCCACAGCATTAGTGCTCCACCACGAGAGAGTGGTGGTGTTCCTACACTCAGGGAAGCCGGTCTTTCAGTGATGCTCCTGGCAGCTTTGCCGACTCGCTTCCCCAGTCTGCCGTGTGTGTGGGCACAAGAGGCAAAAAAATGTGGGTGTTGGCTTTTGTAGGTTGAATAGGGCACCCACATTTGTTCCTTTTTTTCCTTTCTACTGAAAGCAATTAATAAATTATTCTAGGAGTAATCACATGGCTCAGGCGTAGAAGTGAAATGGATCCACAAAACTAATATTTATCCTTGAGAAGCAGTCTTGTTTTCTCCCTAACCTTGACATTTTCTTACCACTCTCTGGGAAAACCCTCATGTTGTTGATACAGTTATGACACAACATCTCACTCCCTTCCCTACCACACATTTATACCCTATTTCTAGGGATTATTTGGGACTTTAAGAGCAAGCCCCCAAGGGTTTCTACTTCCAGTATGATGAAGGGAGGTCCTAAGAGAACAGTCCCCCAGACTACAGATGTGGGCAAAATACAACACAACAACAAAGGTTCTGGAAAATGAAACAAGGCAGGGGACTTTGGAGAGGAGTTAAAACTTGAAAGGAGGAGTTTTTTCTGGTTTTACAGATCTGGCCAGCTGTGATTGGTGCGGGGGAGCTGAGGTGAGACTGCTTTTAGTATTAATAGAACCAAGGCTGCCCCCTGAAACAAAATAATTAACATTATTCAGAAAAACATTACCAAATCCAGAGACTCCACAATGTGCCATCCATAACATTTAGGACACGACTCAAAATGATTCCACAAAAAACCAACCAAACAACCAACCAAGGAAATGTCACCCATAAAAGGTGATACAGATACAAACCACAAGATAGCCCAGATGTGGGATTTGTCAGGAAAGACTTTAAGTGAGCTCTTATAATTATGTCCAGTGAAGCAAAGGAAAATATTCTCATAATAAGTGAAAAGACAAAAATTATCAGCATAGAAATAGAAAATATAACAAGAACCAAATGAAAATACTAGAACTTAAGTAATCAAGTGTCTGAGATTTTTTCTTTTTTTAAATAATGGACTGAATTGACAGAATGGAGAACTTGAACACGTATAAATAGAAATTAGCCCAAATTCCCATGTTTGGTGAAAGGTAAAATTTACACGTTCAAGGGCGCCCGGGATTGAGTCCCACACTGGGCTCCCTGCTTGGCGGGAAGCCTGCTTCTCCCTCTCTCACTCCCCCTGCTTGTGTTCCCTCTCTGGCTGTGTTTCTCTCTGTCAAATAAATAAAGTCTTTAAAAAAAAATTTACACATTCAAGAAGTTCAACAATGTCTAGTCACATGATAGTACATGGTTTTTTTTAAAAAAGATTTTATTTATTTGAGAGAAAGAGAGCGTACAAGGTGGAGGAGGGTCAGAGGAAGAAGCAGACTCCCCGTAGAGCCGGGAGCCCAACACAGGGCTCTAACCCAGGACCCTGAGATCATAACTTGAGCTGAAGGCAGCTGCCCAACTGACTGAGCCACCCAGGTGCCCCAGTAAATTCAAAAACACAAAGAGAAAATCTTGAAAACAAGCAGAGTAAAATGACACACATATAGAAGAACAGCAGTTCTAATAAGCTCAAACTACTCATCAGAAAATATAAGGACCAGAAGACAGTGAAATGACGTATTTAAACTGCTGAAAGGAAACAAAACAAAATAAAACAACACAAAACATGACAATCCAGAGCTCAATGTCCAACAAAAAGTTATTTTTCAATAAAGAAGGTAAAATAAAAACCCTTTCAGATTAAATAAATCTAAGAAAGTTCATTGCTGACAGAACTTCAATACAAGAAATGCTAACAGAATTTCTTTAGTCTGAAGGGAAATGATATAAGAAGAAAACATTGGTCTTTGGGAAGGAATAAAGAGTATCAGATGGCCACGTCTTAGTAAACATAAAATATTATTTTTTTAATTTAATTTAAAAAAAATAAATAGGACTAGGGGCGCCTGGGTGGCTCAGTTGGTTAAACAACTGCCTTCAGCTCAGGTCATAGTCCTGGAGACCTGGGATCAAGCCCCATATCAGGCTCCCTGCTCTGTGGGAAGCCTGCTTCTCCTCCTTTCACTCCCCCTGCTTGTGTTCCCTCTCTAGCTGTGTTTCTCTTCTTTTCGTTTCTTTTCTTTTTTCTTTTCTTTTCTTTTCTTTTCTTTTCTTTTCTTTTCTTTTATTTATTTGACAGAGATCACAAGTAGGCAGAGAGGCAGGCAGGCGCCCTAGCTGTGTTTCTCTCTGTCAAATAAATAAATAAAATCTTTTAAAAATCATAAAAATAAAAATTGAACTATTTAAATGTTTTTTTTTTTTTAAGATTTTATTTATTTGACAGAGAGAAACACAGCCAGAGAGGGAACACAGGCAGGGGGAGTGAGAGAGGGAGAAGCAGGCTTCCCACCCAGCAGGGAGCTGGATGTGGGGCTCGATCCCGAGTCTCCGGGATCATGACCTGAGCTGAAGGCAGTCGCTCAACCAGCTGAGCCACCCAGGCGCCACCAAAAATTGAACTATTTAAAACAAAACATCACAATGTTGTTCGTGGTTTTAAAACATATTTAAGTGTTTTATGTATAAGCATTGTGACACGAAGCTTGCCAGGATTAAAGAAAACCTATGTGATTTTGAGGTTTCTATGTTTTATGTGAAGCAGTTTAATACTAACTTTCTGCAGACTACGAAAGTCAGGGACATATACTAGTATACCCAGAAAAACCACCAAAAACTCTAGAGTTACAATGCCAGTGAGTTAAAATGGATTTCTAAAATTATTCAAGTAATTCTATTTATTAATGCCATCAAGGCCCATCCGTGTTGTTTCAGTTGGCACGATTCCCATCCCACTTTTTTCCTGGCTTCCTTCTTTGTCATAACCAGATATTAGTTTCAAAAGGGAAATATGTGTTCAAATTTCCTAAAAATGGAGAGTAATGTCAAACGCCTTGGAAACCAAAGAATATTTATTAGTAATATAGGGGAGAGCCTTCAATACATTCATCTAATTTTGTTTTATTTTAGGTGTTTGTCCAGAATCTATGAAATGTATTTATTAAGCATGCGGTGGTTTTTTTTTTTTTTTTTTTTGGCAAACTATCCCCTAGAGCTGAATTGATTCAAACATGGGACTAAAGGTATTTCTTCTTTATTACCTATACATTTTTAGTTTTACTTGAGGGGAATAGAGTTGAATAAATGGCTAATATTTTGAGCTGATGAAGTGGTTTGGGGGAAAGCAGAGCTTTCCTGTCTTTACACTCTAGATTTAAAAGGTTCTAAATATAAGCCTTAACAACCCTCGTGGACATAGCACGAGCAAGATAAAGTGAGTGTCTTTATTTAGTAACTAAAGTCCCATCGTTTCGGTTTGAGCAAGTGACTTTTTGATATACTGCAGTTTATTTTGGGATTTTAAATTTGATATTAGAAGTAAAGTTGAAACTGCGGGTGCATGGCACTATATATTTTTTACACGACAGCGTCAGGAAGCCCTTCTTAGGACGAGAGATAATCAAATGTGGACCTTGTTACAATCCATCAGCTGTCAAGGGGATGAGAGCAGGTGGTAGGATGTGAGATCTCACTGACTCTGGGGGCCTCTTCAAATTCTCAGGTCAGATGATCATTGATTCCAAGTTTGTTTGACTCCAACATGGGGGTTTTCACCATTGTAGTAGGAATCAGTATTTCCCTCACTGCCCTCCATGCTCTCCTCCCCAAAACACCTCTGATTTTCAGGTCTGGTGGCCTCCATCCCAGGGACATTTGATCAGCTGTCCTGTACTCCTCCCTAGCGCTTTTGTGTTCCTACTCTGGCCCTGTGGTAGGCAGGCAAACCCAGACAGGATGTGCAGAAGCTGCAGGAAGCAAGGGGCCTAAGCAGTAAGCAGTAAATAAAAGGGCCTCTTCTACCTTTGAAATATATCGTCTAAGGAAAGTGATAGCAGAAAGGCTCTAAAGGCGACACCAGGATCTTGTACCCACATGTCAGTGATCAGTCAAAGAAAGAATTTATCTCCTATATGTTAACAGTCATCTCCTGCAGGGTTTTCTTTTATGCTTTGATCTTTCCCCCTTTTTACCCACACTTAGAGTTCTCACACTGCTTCCTGGCTTCATTCACGGGAAAAACTTAACGTCCTCTATGTCCTTGGAAGCCTATGTCTGGTGTTAGCTATCATGACAAAGAAATACCAGCAAAGAGTGTATATAGTTAATGTGTTAGGTCCTCCTCTAGTCGGTCTGCTTATGGGAGGGCAAGCCGTTGAAGGGTTCATCGGGAAGCTCTCTCATGAGCCTTGATTATACCAGGGAAGTGGTTGCCCATCCTGCCTACTTTTAGGTGTTAGTCTGAGGACTTCACAGCTCCTTTTTCTGCTTCTGCTGCTTTTGTCCTCTCCCAAGTAACATGACTACCCTGTACAGCAGCTAGAAGGTCAAGGGGGAAGATGTGATGTGCCAAAGGTGCCCTCTCCGGAGTGGGACTGACAGCCCGTGCAGTGGCAGAGGCGATCCATGAACCACGTGGGAGTCCTGAGTCCTGCAGAGTGCAGGTCTGAGGTTACAGAGCTGGTGTTGGCTTGCGAACTCGAGCATTTCCCAGGGGTGAAATCTGAAACTGGTCCCTTAGGAGAAGGACAGGGAGAAACCACCAAAGAAAGAGGCAGAGCACTCTGGATTGGTGGGTTTTAATGAGCAAGGGAATTTACATGTGAGGCTTGTCTTGGGAGGCAGCAGGATGAATAGATCTCCACGGTGGCCCACCAGAATCTTCCATTCCTACAGAGGCCTTACCAGGATTCAGTCATGTATGCAGTTTTTTCCATATTACTCTTTCAAGGCTGCATCCTTGGAAGAGTTCCCACTGGGGGAACAGCAGGCAGAACATATATTCCAAGGGCAGGGGAGGGAGAAAGGAGCCTCCAATTGCCAGGGTCCAGCACAAGGGTCACCTAGCTGTCATGTCCTATCAATGACCTCTTCCAATGGCAGGTAGGGGCCGAGCTCGGATTCAAAGTTAAATCTGGAGATTGCCAACTACAATCCTCTTGATAGCAGCACATCTAGTCTTCTATATTATCGATTTACTTTCTCTGCAAAGAAGGAAAAGGGGTAACAGGAGGGGAGATGATACCCAAAGAGAATGAGACTGGGGAGGGTTCTTGTCAAAGCAGGAAGGGGACATAAACAAAAGAACCTTGTGGGCATTCAGATTTTTCAACAGACTAGTAACCAGGATTCTTTTGGAGAGAAAATCTTGCAGCTGAATTTCAGGCTGGTAAGTCATGTTGATTTTTCTGCTGTACCAGATGGAAACAACATACCCTCCAGTCCCCAGCAGTGGTCCAGCCGAGAGCAGGTGAAGTCCTCTGTCATCTCGTGTCTATGTGAGAGGGAGCAAATGCTTCCATACAGGGCAGCAGTCCTTGGGGCTTTGTGAGGACAGACTGATGTAAACAGGTGGGATCTCTCCTCCTTTCTGTACTGAGCTAAAAATAAAGCTACTGACTTCCTCCAAGCATTGGTGGCCAACTACCTGCAGTCTCTTGGTTGGAAAGACTGGGTAACAGTAAGGACAAGTGTTTCCTGTGTTTTTGATCAAAATGGCCTGGATTTAGATTTTCAGGCTAAGTATTGTCCTTCCTTACAGAGAGCTCTAAGCTCTCTTCTCTCCTCTTGGCTGTCTTCTGGATATTTCAAGTGAAGAGAAGAGAAGCACCAGGAATGGATTTATGGGAATGGCTGTCACTATGACTTCAAAATGCAAGTAATTTACTAATGCCCCGTGGTCATGTGGGAGGGGGAAAGATGGGTGCTAAATTACCACAGCGAGATTTGATTTCCCTTTCTCCTATGGGAAGCTAGAAGCCCTCTCCCTTAGCGTGGCTGAGGAGGAAGTCCATGACAAGCTGGGCTTCTTGGTATGGATTCTGTCTATACCAGGTCAATACATCCTTTGTCCAGATGTTGCTAAGACATCAAAACTTATTGATGGCCTTTAATCTGATGGCATTACTGGCAGAGCCTGCTTGTGGGATTCACCCAGTTCATGCTTCATTCCCAATTTGGTTCCCATCTGTTGTTCCCCCCTCCCTCCAGTCTCGTCACCTGCTCTCATCCCATTGATCTGTTTACAAACCCTCAGGTGTGTTGGAGATAGTCCTGCCTCCAGACATTGGCTCGCACCACTTCCGATCCAGACTGCCTCGTTCATTCTCTTTGTTTCTTTCTCTGTTTGTCCTCTGCTTCTCTCTATTAGATTCATTTTTTTTTCTTAGGGTTCAGGTCAATCCTCTCTTTCTGTGCCAAACCTCGCTTTTCCTAGCTCTCCTTAACTTAGTTCCCAGAATGAGGTCCGTGTTCTCACGGCGTTGGCATCCGTGAACACGAGTTAGAGTTGCAAATTCTCCGGCCCCACTGTAGCTCTACTGAGTCAGTCTGCAGTTCAACAAGATCCCAGATGACTCCCATGAACATTAATTTTGAGAGGCACTGTCCTAAAGCACCTTCTGCCTAGTTCATTTGTCATTTAGCAGCTGTCTTTCCAAATAGATCCTAAGCTGCTAAAGGGTGACCCTTGGTTCTAGTGTCCCTAGTGCTATGCTCACAGTCTGAGAGTTGGTGGTCAGTCAGATAGTCACTCAATAAAGTACAGCTAGGCACTGAGTTTGCCTCCAGGGATATTAATACAATCGGATCAATTCTTTTGAATGTTTTCAGATGCATCTTCCTTCCTAAATTCTATTGCCCTTGGGGCTCTACAACAACTAAAGCAATGGGCTTTGGTGCTTTCAAAGAAAGGGGGATTGCTCTTTGACTGAAAGATTAGAATATTGTCTGAGTATATTGCAAGATGATCAGTTAGATTTTCTAAATTTCTTTATGTTTCCATTAGCAAACAGGCCTAGCTAGCTTCGTCATGGAACCCTATGATAAACTAAATAGCAGAGAGAATTCCAGGTTCCCTTCTGGTCTCTATGGATTATGGGAAGAAGAAATTGGAAGTAGAGAAAGAGGTCCTGGAGCAGGAAGGTATTTTAGATAAATCAAGGGGAAATCTAAGAGCAGAGAGAGTTTTATTTCACTTCCTATTTGTGACTGTGGAAGCACAAAAGACCCCAAGGCCACTTGGCCCTGCAGGATCAGAGACCAAATGGGGACCTACTACTCTTGGGCTAAGGAGGCTTCTACTAAGTAAGTGGAGATGTCTGGTATGGAGGAAATAGACCTTGAAGTACATGAGCAGTAGCGACTAAGAGGACATTCAGGGGCAGGACTGAAGTGTTAAGAAACAACTAGAGATTTAAGTAGTTAAGAGATGATGTGTCAATCCATGGCCATCAAAGACTAAGATTCCTTTTTATCTTTCTGCTTTACCATCCATTGCTTCCTTCCATATGGTCCAAGATGGTTGCTCCAGCCCTAGTCGTCATGTCTTCGTTCCAGCCAGTGGGAAGAAATATTGTGGAGGGGACTTATGCAGCCTTAATGATATACTCAAATGAGGCAAATGAGCAGATTTTATAAAAGGATTATTGACAAGAGTGAGCAAAACTAGTAGGAAAGTAACTGGTTACCTGGGACTGTCAACTAGGGGGAGTTGTTACCACCAGTAGGCTTGAAGGGACAGGGAGAAGGAGGTGTAGGTATCTGAATATACAGAAAGAGCTTTAGCTGTCCCGAAGAGCCATCATATAGGAGACTTGACTGTTAGTGAAGAAATACACCATGTCAACTTGCAGCCTGGCACAAAGAAGAGTTTTTTGTTTTTTGTTTTTTCAAATGACTTTAAATCCAACTACTTTGAATGTAAATTCCTCGTTGGATATATTCTGGGGACAAAGAGAACTGCAAATATGTCATCAATGCATTTGATAATGTTAGAACTAGTAGTATCCCAGACTGTCTCCCCTTTCATCCTTCAGAGTCTCCTCTTGGTGTCTCCTTGGATGAGCCCAAATGCAAGTCAGAGATCAAGGGAGCCCATTGATGTATTCTATAAAATTCCATTTTTCTGGAGCACAAAGCATGATGGAGAAGGGTGTAGAATTGATTTGGAGAGGTGAACAGAGCATACCCAGTGTATTTTCTCTCATTTCCATAGAACACTGAGCTTTTAATGTCACTGGCTTGAATTAAGTCACATGACACATGCAGAATGTGTTGTTGTTATTGTTGTTGTTTTAATCAGGTTGGCTCTAATGACTGCTAAATGTTACGATTCTAATTACCAAGGAAGAAGGTCAGAACAGATTTGGGGAAGCAATCATCAGTCTCTGAACTGTAGATTATTTCCTGATATGGAAATTGTCATGGTACATATGTCTACCTGTGGTTTATAAAGAAATTGACATATTTAAATAGTGACAGCTATTGTTCTGGTGTTAGAACTATGTGTGCTTTCCATTGGCTACCAAAGTATCCTGCCTTTGGATCTAACTAGTACCTTTTCTTAGGGGATGGGAAAAAGAATTAAGAAACCATTCCCAACTGAATGAGAAATACTCTGGTGTACCGGAAAGAGACCTCCCTCCATCTGGCCCCCTGGTCATCAGAACTACTTTTCAATGAACCAATGAATTGGATGCCTCTGTGACCATCCATCATCTTTATACAACTGGGGATTGCATATGGTGCAATGTGTATGAACACAGACTTCTTCCCACATCCCATGAATTCTCTGCCCTCTGTGCTAGCCCACACACACATTCAGTGTTCCCCTTCCCACACCATCGAAATAGTCTGGCTCACATCTCTTTTCCTCTTCTACTGATGTTCTCTATGCGTCTTCATGTTTGTGACTCCAAAGTCAGGGTAACTTTGTTCCTACCATAGGAAGAATCAGCAGGAAGCTTATGGGGAGAAACTTCATGTTCTGTGGGTGCGGGGTTTTTTTCTGCATTTTCCCCTGTGAGAAATAGGAACTGATGTTCCAAAGCCCTCCACTTGGAGTCACTGGTCTTGGGCATTTGGCAGTCATATACGCTGTTGTGTTGGAAAGTCAGCCACTAAAGCAGTCCTCCAAAGACTCTCCCTAGAGAAGGTTTGATTTAAGGTGATCATCACAAGCATGAGGGATGTATTTAGCCATTTGATAAAATATTTCTCTGTGTCTTTTTAAAAGCTATATTTAGTAGATAGTCAGGCTTAACAATTAATATCCTGTTAAATTAAAACTGCCACAAACCAGAACATAAATCTTATCTTAAAAGGACTTATGTATGCATATAGAAAAAAGGAAATGAGAAAGAGATTTGTAATAGGGTAGAATGACATATTTAATATGAAGCCCAAAAGTTGGGTTCACTGACAAAAAGTCCCTGAGGTCTGAAACTTTTTAGACAAATTTGGCTTAGTTCTCAAGAGATGCAGAAAACTCAGATCACTTATATTTACCTTTAGAGAGGAGCAAAGTCAAGAGAAAACATCTCAATGATGTACGTGCGATGAAAATTGAGTCTCATTTTCACATGAAGGCTGGTGTACATGCCGGAAACCAAACTGCTACACCAGCTCAAAGTCAGAAACAATAAACCTGCAGAGGTGAAAATAAATTGTTTGTCCTCTCTTTATTTTCTCCCAGAGACTCTCTAATAAGTCATTATTTTTCTTCAGCCCATCTTCCCAACTTTTGTTCCTCGTTATTTTCATAAATTAATAGAGGAACGTTTCAACAGTATCTAAATATTAATTTGATCTTACTGTTGCACAGAAGATAAATAACCAACCAATGCAAGAGTGATTTGAAGACCATCCCATCCCCTTTCTGTATTCCCTGATGAATCATTTGACAAGATGCCACCAAATCAGACAGTTTAAGAGATTAGAATTAGTGTGGACACAAAAGCCAGAAGGTCCAGGAGGACTATTAGCCAAAACGAGTCTGCCTCCCACACAGTGAACGCCTTCATTTCTAAAAGTTCAAATTATGTGTGACTTGCCGATATGAGGTTTAGAAATGGAAAAGGTGAATTTGACTGGTCCCCTTCTAAAATCATACACACACACACACACACACACACACACACACACACACACACACAATCAATTATATAGAAGCCTAGTTAAATAATACTCCCGTTTTTGCCAAGAATAGAAAAGGACTAGAAATAGAAAAAAGAGTAGGGCCCGATGGCACCACAAATGGTAAAATGTCCTAAAAGTAAGGCAACAGCTCCATCCAAGGCCATCAGGAGAGAATGGGGAAGATGGAGAAAGGTGTTTCTAATCAACTTGATTTACTTGATTGATAAAAAAAAATCTTAGAAACAAAAATTATAAAATGACACCAGTTACTAAATTAAAGATCAGTGTTCTGACCACTGTAGGACATGTTAAATTTCTAAAAAAGTACCTGGCAGTTTCAGATGCAGGAGTGGGGAAGTGGTTGTCTGGTTGTCTGGTTATTGTCAATAGACCCCACTTGACAGCATTTAAATATAGTAATTTAAGCACACTCTCAGTTTTATTTATTTTATTTTATTCAATATGAATGTCAGAAAGTCCAGGGGTGCTGTCCCCCAAACTAAACTCATAGAGGCTGCTCATCAGAAACATAATGATGATTTAAGAATTTACAAGGAACAGCATAACTCTCCCAAGGGCAGATTATTCATTTTAACCTGGAGGGCCCATAGTCTTCCTAGTGAAAAACCATATGAAGAGGCTAATAAAATTCAAATGGTTCTTTCATCCACATGGAAAGTTGACTGTGGAATACAGAAGTTTAATGTCATTAGAAATCGGACCCTCCAGCATCCATACCCACAACAAGGCTTAGCTGCAAGGGTAACGGGCTTCTTGCCAAGACACTGAGCTTTTATGACTTTCTTTTGTAATTGTTGATGACTTCCTTCTCTGTCTTTCTATTTGATGGATTCTTTCTTCAGTTATAATAAGGTCAGTTAGATGTCATTATGGTTGTTGTCATTATTGTTACTTTGTTCTTTAGACTCTTTCCATTTCTTTGAAGTATCCCAAAGCCCCTCACTGCTCAGAGTGTTGTTTGGGGACCTGCGGCATTGGTGGCTCTTGGAGGCTTGTTGGAAATGCAGAATCTTGGGCCCCACCCAGATCTACTTAATCAGATTGTGAATTTTAATAAACTCTTCAGGGACTTGGGTGCATATTAAAGTTTAGGATGCACTTCCCTACTTTTTGCCCTCCCTTCCTACCTCTCTGTCCATTTTTCTCTTTACCTTTGCCTTTATAGTTGGGTTTAATTAAATATTGAAGTTAATCTCAGATACGATTTCTTCTCTACACTGGCCTTCTATGTTTTGAATTTATATCTTAGATTTCAAAAGAATATCTTCATTTCCAATTTTGGAAGCTTTTTCAACTGTTGCATCCAGAGAAACATGCTCCCTGAAAACTGGGCTTGAAATTGTATCCCATGGCCCCAGGAGAGTACAGAAGACAAGCAGACACATTTGAGACATTGCTGAGACATAGCTCCATAACTGAATGACTAAACCTAAACTCTGGCTACCTTTGGATTAGTCAGGATTCTACAAGTTGGAAGTTACAGAAAAGCACCTAAAAAGGTTTAGACCAACAGGAGAATTGTTGGTTCTCATAATGGCGAGCGTTGGAGTTACGTCATTGTTGATACAGAGACCAGGGGCATCATGTCACTAGACTCTTGCTTGTCACCTCTTACACCAGCTCTAGTGTATTGCTCTGAGGATGGTTGTCAGCACTTAGAAATTCAGCCCCTGGCTAGCTTGCAGTCTGATTTTCTGGATAACACAAGACAGGTTTTGTTCCTGTTACCTGAGAAACTGGGGTTCTAGTATATGTCTGATCAAAATTAACCTACTAATCCCATTACTGCTAGAGCCAACTGTGGGAAGCTGAGGAAGCCAAATGTTAAGGAGATTATTAAGGAAAAGACACAGAGGAAAGAGGTAGGATTAATGGATCTGGACTCCACCCTTGTCCTTTAGTCACCTCCAAGGACAGGAGGACTCACCCAGTACCGGTGCGCATGACTAGTGGTCACCCAGATAGATGTCTCTTTTTCAATTAAGTTTTATCATCTTTATGCTACTTCAGTTTATAACCTATTCATTATTTAGATTTATTTTTCCAGCAGGAGTCAAATGCATAAAGCTAATCTGGCCCCTCTAAATTGTTTACAGTATATTTAAGATAGAAAGCAAATGGTTTTCCATAACTTTATTCTAATCATCGTACCACCATGGAGCTTGCTGTATTGATATTTGTGTGGAAGTCCCATGATAGTGATTTTTACATATGTATGAAAACAAGAACAAACCACTTTGAGGGAGAAGCTTGTCAAGTTTAATCTTGTTTCCTATTTGGAGTGATGTCTCATTCAGGGACCATGAACTTGACAGTGCTATTTCTTTATACGGAAAGCTTCAGAAGGAATCACATAATAAAAGCACCAACTTTATGAATAAAATTAAAATCAATCATCCTTGGAAGGCATTATTCAAACTGATTACTAATCAGAGCAAATATGGAAAATGGATCCCATGGTGGATAATGTAATTTTTTTCTTTCTTTTCTCATACCAGTCAAACACAGCTTTTTCTTAAAAGTATTTGTCTAAGATTAGGACAGAAGTTTAAGCTCTGTGGTTGAGGGAAGACATTGGTTTGGGAAACCATAACCTTCCTTAATTTGTCAAAGTGATGCTGCGCTTAGTCATCTTTGTGTTTGTCCTCTAGTAGGATATAGATCCTTCCAGTTACAACTCAGGGGGAGTGAAAAGTATCAGCTTTCTCTCAGGAGGGTGTGCAGTGGTCTTGGACTTCCCTTGATCAAGGAAGATGCTGGTGAACTTCATCCATTTGAATAGCACTCTTTAAAAATGAATGAGGTCTTGGGCACTCTTTAAAAATGAATGAGGTCTTGGTTATACCACCAACAATATTACTGAAGCTTACTTTCTGAACATATGTATGTCAAATCAGAATATAAGAAGCAAATAGATGGTATACTCCAACTGAGTAATTTAAACAAAATTTAATGATGGGATGTTGGTTCACAGCCTTCATCATAGCTTCCTATGTAATTTGAAACTGGCTCCAATATGCAGAGGGCAAGAAAGACTGAAGAAAGAGGAAGGGCACCCCAGATTGGCAAACGGCAGGTTTAAAAAACAAGAGAACTTACATATGAGGCTTGTCTTTGGGTGGCTATAAGATGAGTAGATCTCCATGTCTGCCCACCAACTCTTGAAAGGCTATGGAGCAGCCTTAACTACGTTCAATCAAGTATACCATGAAGATGGTCTCAATTCCACATTACAATCTCAAAGCTGTGCCCTTGCAGAAAGTTCTGGAAGCGGGGAATCCGAGTGCAACCCACATTCTAAAGACAGAGGAAGGCTCCAATTGCTGAGATCCAACTCTTGGGTCAACTGGCTGTCACGTCTTCTTGATGACTTCCTCCAAAATGGGAGTATTTACATACCTGGGAGTAAATGTCAGGGAAATGGGGAGAGTAGAATACTTTGAAGTTGTTAACAGTGGACTTTTATCACTGCCAGGTGTGAAAAGATGGGGATCCAGTGAGAAGCTTAGAGTGCAAAATTTAGGGAGATGTGCTCAGGGTCCCTTTTCTGACTCTTGCTCCCTGCCTCCACCTCCATCCCACTGGATCACCATTGTCCCTGGAGCTGTTCATTTTTCTCTATAACCTTTAATCTGTAGACTCGTACAGAAGTCAAAAGCAAGAGACCTTAGTTGGAATTCAGGTTTATTAACTATAGAG
>PITA01017260.1:0-43865 GCA_004023965.1 Spilogale gracilis | reverse complement strand
ATTATACACCACAACCAAATGGAATTTATTCCAGGTATTACAAGGCTATTTCAATATTCAAAAATCAATGAATGTAATCCATCCCATGAACAGGCTAAAGAAGAACAAAATCCAATACCAATTCAGTATAAAAATTCTCAGCACATCAAGACTGGAGGGAAACTTTCTCAGCTTGATAAAGAACACCTACAGAAACTTATAGCCGTAATCATTCTTAATGTGCAAAAATACATGCTTTCTCTCTATGACTGGGAACAAGGCAAGGATGTCCATCCACTCTCACCACTGCTATTCAAAATTGTACTGAGGGCCATCTGGCTGGCTCAGTCAGTAGATCATAAGACTCTTGACCTCAGGATTGTGAGCTGAAGTCTCGGGGTTGGTGTAGAGATTACCTAAAAATAAAATCTTCAAACAAAAATAAAACAGTACTGGAAGTCCTAGCAAATACAAAAAGACAAGAAAATGAAACAAAAGGTATACAGATTGGCAAGAAGAAATAAAACTGTCTTTGCTCACAGATGACAACCCCAACGAACTGACAAAACAAACAAACAAACAAGCCTTCCTAGGACTGCTAAGCTATGATGACAATCGTGCAAGATGACAAGATTAATATACAAAAGTCAATACTTTCCCAGATAGCAGCAACAAACAACTGGAATTTGAAATTAAAAAATAATACCATTTACATTAGGGCTAGAAAAGAAGAGAAACATGTATTTGTAACAAAGTACACACAGAACCTATATGAGTAACACTACAAAACTCTAATGAAAGAAATCAAAGATCTAAAGAAATGGAGGAATATTCCAAGTTCATGGATAGAAGATCTCAATATTGTCAAATGTCAATTCTTCCCAACTTAATTTAAGAATTTATTTGATTGCAATCAAAATTCCAAAATTATTTTGTCTATATCAACAAACTGATCTTAAAGTTTATACAGAAAGCCAAAAGACCCAAAACAGCTAACTCGATGCTGAAGAACAAAGTTAGATGTCTGACACTACACAGCTTTAAGACTTAGGATAAAGCTATAATAATTAAGACAGTGGTATGGACAAAAAACCAAATAGATCAATGAAACAGAATTGAGAGCCCAGACATACACTCACGCAAATAGAGTTAACTGATCTTTCTGACAAAGGAGAAAAGGCAAGTCAAGGGAGAAAGGATAGTCTTTTCAACAAATGGTGCTGGAAAATTGGACATACATAGGCAAACAAACAAACAAACAAAAAACCCACAAAGAAAAGAAAAAAGAAAGAAAGAAGAGAAGAATTTAGACACAGATCTTATAGCTTTCACAGAAATTAACCCCAAATGAATCATAGACCTAACTGTAAAACACAAAACTGTAGAATTTCTAGAAGATAATATAGGAGAAAAATCTAGGTCAGAATGGATTTGGCTCTTACTTTTCAGATACAATACCCAAATCAAAATCTGTGAAAGAAAAAATTGATCAATGGGTTTTATTAAAATAAGAAATTTTATTTCTGTGAAGAACAATGTTCAGAGAATGAAAATTTACAAGCCATAGAATGGGGGAAAATATCTGCAAAACACATGTCTGATAAAGACCTTGAATACAAAATATGCAATAACACTTAAAACCCAACAATAAGGAGGGCACCTGGGTGACTCAAGTGGGTTAAAGCCTCTGCCTTCAGCTCAGGTCATGATCTCAGGGTCCTGGGATCCAGATCCCTATCTATAGGGCTCTCTGCTCAGCAGGGAGCCTGCTTCCTCCTCTCTCTCTGCCTGCCTCTCTGCCTACTTGTGATCTCACTCTTTTAAATAAATAAAATTTTTTTTAAAAAAACAACCCAATAATAAGGAAAAAAGTAATCTGGTTAAAAAGTGGGCAAAATATCTTAACAGACACCTCACTAAAGAAGATATACTGATGGCAAATAAGTGTATGACAAGATAGTCAAGGTCATGTTAATGCATCATAACTAATGTGAGACGTTAATGACAGAGGAAATTGTGTAGGAATGAATGTAGGAAGGGAGTATATGCAAAGCGTACTGTCTGCTTGATTTTTCTGTAAATCTAAAACTGTTCTAAAAAATAAAGTCTACTTAATAAATAACATACATGTCTGGGAGTAACAAAAACAAATAAGAAAAGCATATGGGGGAGGGAGGTCTTACTTACTAAATGTGGCAGAGACAAACTAGGTTTACACTCAGTATCCAGCAATTAAAAGACTTCATTTCTCTGCTTCCCTAACAGATACAGGTATACTAAACTTTTTAGTTGAGACTAAAAATGAAATCAGACAGTTGGCATGTACCCTTCTGGCCCCTCTTCACTCTTGTTTCCTGCCAGGAAAAGAGGAATATATGGCTGGGGCTTCATCAGCCGTCCTGGAGCACAAGGAGATCTTGAGGTTGAAAGCCACTGCTGAGAGTGTCTGAGCAGAATAATGGAAGTCCGGGTTCTTGATGAGCATGGCACTGCTATGAGAACCCTGGCCTTATTATACCACACTTCTTTTATGTGATAGAAATAAATTTATTTCTTGGGCACCTGGGTGGCTCAGTTGGTTAAGCAACTGCCTTCGGCTTGGGTCATGATCCTGAGTGCCAGGATCGAGTTCCACATTGGGCTCCCTGCCCAGCAGGGAGTCTGCTTCTCCTACTGATATTTTCCCCCCTCACTCTCTCTCTCACATATATAAGTAAAATCTTTAAAAAATTAAAATAAAAAAGCCCCAATTATTTCTTGTTTAAACTTCTATTATTCGCTCTCTATGTTACTAGCTAAACACAATTTCTACCTTGTATACCAGGCAATAAAACTTATTGTAATGATATTATGATAAAACTACAATGTATAACATAGGAATAAATAATACAAAGTAGAATAATAATAATAAATAGTCCAGAAGCAAATTCAAACAGGACTTAATATAAATAAAGATAACATTTCATTTAGATGGATTAAGATGGCTTACTTAATACATGGTGTTGGCAGAACCGACTATCCATCTGGAGGAAAATGTGATGAAAATATGACTTCTACCCCACATCATACACAAAAATAAACTCCAGATGGACTAAAAGTCTAAATGTGAAAAATAAAAATATTAGATACAAATGTAAGGAATTATTTTTTAAAATTATAAAGAAGACTTTCTGACACAAAAGATAAAACTTAGAAACCCTACGGGTACCACCGAAGAGAAAGAGCAAGAGAGAGGGTCTTAAGCAGGCTCCACACGGAGCACCGAGCTCGAAGCAGGGCTCCGTCTCACAACCCTGAGATCATGACCTGAGCAGAAATCAAGAGTCGGTGGGATGCTTAACCTACTCTGCTACTCAGGCGCCCCGTCTCAGGTTATCTCTTAAAAATGAACATGTTTTTGTATAGCAAAAGAAACTATAAACAAAGTTGAAAGACAAAATACTTAAGATATACATGACAAAGGATGAATGCTGCTTCTCCTCCTGTACCTTAACTCCTACAAAGCAAAAAAAAAAAGATAATTAAAACTTGACAAAGCATATTAACAGGTACTTCCAGAAAAAAGGTGTAAATCATCAGTGTTATGAAAAGATTCTTAACCTCACTGGTATTCAAGGAAATGCAAATGAGCACAATAAAAGTATAGCATTCTGACCCATCACATTAGTAAAAATAAAAGAATATTGGTGAGACTACCCATATGAGTATGGAATGTAAGTTTCCACCTCTCTGAAAAATGTTCTAATAATATGTATTAAAAACACACATAGTCCTTAATTCAGAAATACTAGTTTGTATAATATACTCTACAGAAAAAGAATAATACCAGTACATAAAGAAATATATTCAAGGGGCACCTGGATGGCTCAGTTGTTAAGCATCTGCCTTTGGCTCAGGTCATGGTCCCAGAGTCCAGGGATCGAGCCCTGCAGTGGGCTCCCTGTTCTGCAGGAAGCCTGCTTCTCCCTCTCTCACTCCCCTGCCTGTGTTCCCTCTCTAGCTGTGTTTCTCTCTGTCAAATAAATAAATAAATCTTAAAAAAAAAGAAATATATTTAAGAAAATCTATTGCAGCATGACTTTGTAGAGGCAAAAAGATGTACCTGAAGAAAAAGAACTTAGTGTGAACCTCCATCAGTAGAGAGTAGATATAGTATGGTGCTATCGGGTATTATGCAACTTAAAAAAATGAATATATATATATGTATATGTATGTATGCATTGACCTAGACACATGCCTGGACCAATGGACTTTTTTATTGCTTAAATGTCCACTTAAGGACTGTGTTTACGTAAGCAATAGAGGAAATAATTTTTATTTTATTATATAAGAAGTAACCTATGAAATTGAGCTAATTGGCACCATTTTTCTGATTTATCCTTGTGACAGTTCAGCATTACTTACAGAATGACACTTCAAGCCACTGTCTAGCTGATCTATCTTTTCATCAGGCTCGAAATGCAGTGGACTTAGCTTCCAGCTAAGGGGCAGTTCCTATGGGACCAACCTTCCCACAGGTGACATAACAAATAGAAACAACAAGTACCTAAAGACACGAGGGAACAAGAAGCAGGCACACACTGGAGGGGAGTCAGCATTTAGACAGGAACAGTTCTGAGTTTCTCAGTCTTGTGTCATTTTGCCCTGCGAGGCAGCACAAATTCAGAGAGATCATACACAGTCCGACTGTCTTGAAGAATCAAAGGCTACAGCATCTGGAAAGTGAGGGGGGTTATCTCAGAAAGGAAAGAGAGGGGAGCCCCAAACTCTGCCCCAACCTCTGTTAACTCTTGAACTGTAACTGTGCAGGGCAGACTCCAATTAAAAGGCAGAGATGGGCAGAATTGATAAAAAAAAGAAAAATTTAATCATGGGCATTTACCTTGGAGATACAAGTAAAGTATAAAGATGTGGGTAGGTTGAAAGTAAATGGATGAAAAATTATGCTATGTAAACAGTTAAGCATGGAGTGGTGAGATGGCTCCGTTAGTTTCAGACAAAGTATATGTCAAGCAGAGAGGATTGCCGTAAATATATAAAAGTTTTTACAGAGTACTGGGGTGCCTGGGTGGCTCAGTCCATTAAGCGACTGACTCTTGATCTTAGCTCAGGTCTCGATCTCAGTTTCCTGAGTTTAGGCCCCACACTGGGCTCCCCACTAAAACTACTTAAAAAAAAAAAGTATTTAGGGGCATGTAGATGGCTCAGTTGGTTGGGTAACTACTTTTGGCTCAGGTCATAATCCTGGGATCCTGGAATTGAGATCTCAGTTTCCTGAGTTTAGGCCCCACACTGGGCTCCCCACGAACCTACTTAAGAAACAAGTATTTAGGGGCGTGTAGATGGCTCAGTTGGTTGGGCGACTACCTTTAACTCGGGTCATAATCCTGGGATCCTGGAATTGAGATCCAAGTCAGGCTCCCTGCCCAGTGTGGAGTCTGCTTTTCCCTCTCCCTCTGCTCCTCCACCTGCTCATGCTCACTCTCGGTCTCAAATAAATAAATAAAATCTCTAAAAAAATATTTAAAGAGTATTCACTAGAGATAAAAGGCTTAACTCATCAGAAAGATGTAACAGTCTAAATGTATATGTGCCTAATAATGCCTTAAAATGGAGGTTCCAGAACATGAAAGAACAATTGACAGAATTGCGAGAATAATTAGAAAAATATTTCCCGGCCACAGTTGGACATTTGAACATACGTCTCTCTGTGATTGATAGAACTAGACAAAAATTAGTAAAAACATAGAAGATCAGAATAACAGTCATCTTGATCTAACTGACAATATACCCAACAATTGCAGAATACATGTTCTTTTCACATGCATACTGTACACTCACCAAGATAGATTATAAGCTGGGTCATAAAATGGCTCAATAAATTAAAAAAGTTAAAGTCATACAGAATGTGCTTTCTAACCATAATGGAATTAAATTAGAAATCAGTAACAATAACATATATATATATTTAAAAACCCAAATATTTGCAGATTGACTCATTTTGAAATAACCCATGGCTCAAACAAGAAACCACAGAGGACATTAGAAAATATTTTGAATTATAATGAAAATACAGCAGATCAAAATTTGGGAGATGCAACTAAAGCATTGAACTGGGGAAAATTTATAGCTTTACATTTTTATATTAGAAAAGATAAAAGGAATAAAATTAATCATCAATGTTTCAACCTTAGGAAGCTAGGTAAGAGCAAAGTGAACCCAAAGTAAGTAGAAGGAAGAAAATAATAATGAGCAGAAAGCAACAAAGTAAAAAAAAAACAACAAAAATAACAGAAAAATTAACCAAAAGCTGGGTCTTTGGAAAAAATCAATGAAATTTAACAAACATCTATCTAGACTGAGAGAGAAAGAGAGAGAAGACACACATTTACAGTATTAGGAATAAAAGAGGGACTATGATTCCATATCCTCCAGACTTTAAAAGGATAATAAGGAAATATTATGAATTATTTCATATCAGTAAAATTTTAAAACTTAGGTTAAGTGGACAAATTACTTGAAAAGTATATCTTACCAATACTGGGCACAAATAAGGTGCAAAATCTAAATAGGCTTATGTCTATTGAGGAAATTGATATGGCAAAACCTTCTCACAAAGAACAATTTAAGCCTGGATAATCTTAATGGTTAATTCTATCAAACACTTAAGAAAGAAACAATACCAGTTTTTCTCTATTAGAAAATAAAAAAATGAATACTCCCAAGTGTGTTTGATGAGGCCAGATTAACCCTGATGCCAAAAACTAATAAAAGATATTAAAAAAAGAAAATTATGCACCAATACCTGCCTTTAACACAGTTGCAAAAATCCTTAAGAAGATATTAGCAAACTGGGGCGCCTGGGTGGCTCAGTTGGTTAAGCGACTGCCTTCGGCTCAGGTCATGATCCTGGAGACCCAGGATCGAGCCCCACAACAGGCTCCCTGCTCGGCAGGAAGCTGCTTCTCCCTCTCTCACTCCCCCTGCTTGTGCTCCCTCTCTGGCTGTGTTTCTCTCTGTCAAATAAATAAAATCTTTAAAAAAAAAAAAGATATTAGCAAACTGACAGCGTATAAAAAGGATGATATATCATGATCAAACTGGGTTTATCCTAGGCATTCAAGATTGATTTAACCCTTTAGGAACTAATGGTGGATTTATGGGAAAGAACTACAAAGTTAAAGCACCAGATTAAGGAAAGAATTTCTATATTTGCTTTTTTTTTTTGCCCTCACTATTAGTTAAAAATGTAAGTGGTCAGATATAGCTTCAAAAATCCCCAAGAAACCAAAACCCCACCAGATTAGGAATTAAGACCAGAATTCTAGTCCTGGTGTCGCCTCCAACTCAATAGGTAATGTTAGAAAGATCACTTTGCCTGTCTTGGTTTTAGTTTACACATGTGTCCAATAATGACCTTTTAGGGTCTTTCCCAACTGTAACACTTTCATCTATAAGGCCAAGTCCTAAAATTTTTATCACAGCTGCCTAGACTTCCTGCTTCAGCACCTCAGAAGGCAGAAGTAGAAAATGTGTAAGACATGCTTTCATGCACAGATGAAGCACCATCTGCACGTGGCTTGAAGTGCTGAGGGTTCAAGGGTGACCCCTCCCCACCTTGAAGGCACCCATGTGTTCTCAGGAGGTACTTTTAATGAACTTTCTGCAAGCATCCAGAATGTCATGGTGCTATGTATGGGAAGACCATGGAACTTGAACTCAGACTGAGCTGGGTTTGAGCTCCAGTTCTGCTACCTGCTAAATGACCCTGGAAAAATGATCCAACATCTCTGAATCTCAGTTTCTTCATCTGCAAAGTGAAGATTTTATGTGGGATGCAGAATTATTGTGAGGTTAAATTGTAAGAGCATTAGGAAGTTTGTGGATTATGGTCAGTGCTCAGTAACTGACTAAGTAACTAACTCAGTAACTAACTGAGTAACTCAGTAACTACTGAGTAACTAACTCAGTAACTGCTAGCTTCCATTCACAAACTGGTCAAGAATTAGGTTTGGCTACATGCGGCAGGACATGTAAATATACTCATGTCTCAGATAAGACAGAGTTGCATGTGTTTCCTCTTTCATGTAGAAGAGTTCGGGGCGGGGAGGAGTTGATGACATCTGGGGCTTGTCTGGGTGCTGCTCCAGGGTCATTAGGGAACCAGACTCTGCTCATCTTTCCGCTCGATGTCCTTAGGGTGTGGCTTCTTTTGTTCAATGACCCACATCAGGGTCTAAGAGGGTTGTTGGATCTTCAGTCATCCCATTCACTTCCCTGGCAGAAACTTAGGGAGGAGGCCAAAAGCCAAAGGGAAAACTAAAAAGGAGAGGGTGAGTGTTAAGCATCCTCTAAAGAACTTCTCTGGACAGTTGATGTAAACTTCCATTTACAACTGGATTCCTCTAGGCTCCAAGAGAGGCTGGGGCACGGAATCCTGCAGCTCCAGATGGAATTGGGGTTACTAAGAAACATGGGGAGAATGGACTCTGGGTGGGCAACCAGCATTCTTTGTTTGACCCCTTTTCCTTGCTACTGAGGTTAATTTGGCGTTGGGGATCCAACCCAACACAGAACCAGCACAGAACGGCTGGCGTGGCCTTTGAATCATAACACATGGCAAGGGAGGCAGCTTTTGTGTAACCAGTGGATTTGAATTATTTAATTTTGATACTTGTTAACCAAGTGACCATAGGTCAGGCAAATTACCTTATTGGAACCTCAGTTTCTTCACCTGTAAAATGGGCTGACAATAATTTGGCTGCCTTACTGGTTTGAGCTAAAGATTCATGAAAGCTGAGTAAGTGACAACACTCTGAACGGATTTTGCCACATAGCAGATTCCCAAGAACATTCTGTTCCTAAGAACTTGAGATTCAGAGCCATTGCTCAAAGGGGTCCAATGAGGGGTCCTCGGGTATGGCATAGGGATTGGCCATTTTGGTAACTAAGGAAGGAGGCCTTCCTCTTGCAAGAGGGGAGGCTTCTAGGTTTTGTCCGCAACACTACCTGTTCCCAAAAAGCGATAAATGTCCCCAGATAGTCTGTTTTGGTCCACTGGGCTGGGCTGAAAGTGTCTTGAGCAGGTAGAAAGGGAAGCAGTTTTTATAAATCCAGAGTGCTAAACCAGGTCCTTGGTATCCTGGAACTCTTTCTCCCTGCCTCTACCTGTGATGGCCTCCTGGCCTATCCCCTATAATTCGGTCGTCACACGCTCTATCCTGTGTGTATGATGTGCGCCATCTCTCTGAACTCCCGAGCAGAGCAAGGAATGAGTGCCTCAGGTGAGGTTGTGGGGTCTTGGGCAGGTCACTTAACCTGTGTGATTCGTCTTCGCCTATAAAATGAGCAGACTGTCTTCGATGATTTAAAAGCAAACAGTGCTTGTTGAACACCTGCTGTGTGTTGAAACCTGTGCCAGGGACTGGGGACACAGTGAAGGAAAAGACATAGTAGGTCCCTGAGAGGCTGAAGGTCCCTGAGAGGCTGAAGGTCTGAAAGGGCCCTGGCCTGTCCCACCTCCCCACACACAGGGAGGTGAGCGGGGAGGTGGGACAGGCCAGGGCCCTTTCCTGATGCTTGTGGTTCAGGAGCTTAAGGCACTCCTGGCAGAGCAGGGGAACTCGCAGGTGACAGAGCTGTTGCCTGCCCTGCAGTGGGAGGTGATGCCAGTGCTGGCCAGTGACTTGTGTGGCTCTTCAGCAGGGCTTGCCTCAAGCCTTCGCCACATAATCTAGTGGGCGGAAGCGTGGATTCCAGAGCCGGGCTGTTGCCGTCTAGAGCTCGGCTCTCTGCACGGTACTAGCTGTATGCCCCTTGGGTTAAGGTATTTAATTTTCTTATCTATAAAATGTGTATACTATTTGCAGCTTTCTTATAGAATAGTTAAGAGAAATAAGATGAATTAAGAGTATCCCGCTACAGCATCCTCCTCGTCTCCACCGTTTGTCCTGATAAGTGAGGTCTTGACAACAACCGAGAAAAAAGGTTCTGTCTGGTCCTTAGGCCTGAGAGATTATGAAAGAACATCTTGAAGATGTAAGAAACAGGGATTTCTTCCCTACTGCTCATGTTTCTGTTCTTTAAATGACCCATATTCATCTTTCTGGCCTTTCCTGCTTACCAAGCCAGCAAGAAGGTAGGGGGGTGGTCACGCTCAGTTTCTCCATTCTGCCCAGAACCCCCCGCAGGCCATCCGGTGCTGGAGGGATTGACCGTAGAGCTTGCCCCCTAGAGCCAATGCCTATGGGCCAGAGCCAGGGCTTTTTGGAGGGACATCCACCCTGCCTTCCACCTTCTGTAAAAACTGTGGCATGGAGACATAAAAACAGACACGATTGCCCCCAATTCAACCCCACCTGCTGTATGATGAAACTGGATAGAATTACCAGTATTAGCGGCTGGCAGACATCTTACCAAGGGGATGTTGGCTTCTGAGTCCCCTTCCCAGACAAATCCCAGAGGTCAGTGCTGTGGAACAATGAGAATGTTCAGAATTTGGACCACTGACCCAGCACCAGAGACCCTACCCACAACTGCCAGGTGCCCTCTTAAGAGTTGTAAGAAGTACAGAAATATTCCTTCAGTTCTAAGTCATCCAGATTCTCTTGGTTAGGAGGCAGGAAAGGACCTTCACTCCCTAACCTCCAGAGCTAGAAGGAGGACCATGCATTTGGATAGTAGGGGGTCAGGGGAAATGACCTCAAACAGATGAGTATGGCCTCATAAAAATGACTTGGAAGAGAAATACAGACTGGCCAGGGCCCCAGGCTTGTGAAGAGTATGGAAAGGCTCTGGAGAGGTAGACAGTATTCCAGAAAAGTTCTCTGAAGAGGAGAGTATTCCACAGAGCCCTAGCATTTTCTGAGCTGGAATGCCTTCACTGTGCCCATGAGGAAGCAGAGGACTTTTAGAGTCCCTTGTATTAGATCTCATTCTCCCAGACTCTTCACAGTGATCCACATTATTGATAAACATCTCAAAATCCTCTTCCTTGGCTGCCTGCTTATTCTGGCCTCTTACCTTGCCTCTCTGGTTACTCTAGTCTCCTGTGGTCCGAGCACGCCCCTTCTCTTGCCACTCATGCAGCCTCAACCACAGGGGTGACAATCCTGGTCAGTCCTAGGCTGTTGTCTCTCCTGCAAGGACAGAGGTCCTAAGACATCCCACAGGTACCTCAAACTCAACATTTCCAAACTTCAGCTCACCATTTTCCTTACTCTGATGGCTTTTATTATGGACAGCCTATTTTTGACATCTTATATTGCCCTCTTTCAGGTTCAGTGATTTTCAGTGCCTGAAAATTCCCTATCCTTCAGGCCATATTCATTAATTTACTCCTCCAAATACTTCCTGAGCATATTAATATTCTTTTTTTAAAAAAATGATTTGTTTATGTGAGAGAGAATGAGAGAGAGTATGACAGGGGAGAGGCCAGAATAAGCAGGCAGCCAAGGAAGAGGATCAGAGAGAAAAGCAGGCTCTCCACTGAGCAGGGAGCCTCATGTGGGACTCGATCCTGGGACTCCAGGATCATGACCTGAGCTGAAGGCAGTTGCTTAACCAAATGAGCCACCCAGGCACTGGATCATATTAGTATTCTCTATGCCAGAGTTGGCTCCAAGTGCTAGAGTTTCCACGGTGAAAAAGAGAAGCCTAAATCCTGCTTCTGAGGGGCTTATAATTGAATGGAGGAGACAAAGTTTCTACTAAAATATAGTACAGAGTGGCGACAGTGCATGATGCCTGGGTGGGGTGGGGGTGCAGAGTGGGGAGAGTGGGAGGGAGGAGGTGTAGTTAACCTGATCTGGAGGCCAGAGAAGGCCTGACCATGAAAAATAGGTGTGAGACAGAGCAGGATTGAGCTCATCTCCTCTTGCAGAATTCCAGGCCTGTAGTAGGCTGGGTAATGGTTCATCAGGATGTCCATGTCTTTACCCCTATAACCCATGAATATGTTATGTTACATGGCAAAGGAGATTAAGGTTGTAAATGGTATTAGGATTGTTGGTCTCCCTAAAAAAAAGAAATTTTCCTGGATTATCCAGGTGGGATCAATGTCCTTAAAGTGGAAGAGGGAGGAAGTAAAAGAGTCAGAGAGAGATGTGATATCCTAAGCTGGGTCAAAGAGATCTTATGTGGCTGGCTCTGAGGATGTTGGAAGGGCATAAACTAAGGAATGTGGGTAGTCTCTAGGAGTTGAAAAAGGCAAGGAAATGCATTCTCTTCTAGAACTTCTAGAAAGGAACCCAGCCCTGCCAACACCTTGATTTTAGCCCAGTATGACTCCTGTTGGATTTCTGAAATCCAGAACAGTAAGAGAATAAATTTGTGTTATTTTAAGACACTAAATTTGCGGTAATTTTTTATGGCAACTGTAGAAAATTATAATTGTAGGCCTGAGCCCTGATATTTCCATTCCTAAATCCACTTCGTTTATTTCCACCTCTGATTGAACTCTGTCTTTCCCTCATCTCTGCTCTCTAGATCCATCTTCCAGACTCTGCATTTTTGAGGACTCCAAGGGCCCAAGGCTGCTCAGATCAATCACAGAAGCAGGCAGAGGCAGGAGAGCAAAAAGCAGGCAGGTGAGTACAGGGGTCCGCGGAGAGCTCTAGCTCTGGACTCAGGCCTGCTGGAACCTGTAGGCATCAGAGCAAGGGAGCAAGGCGTTTAGCTTGTTTTTTCAGCTCAAAATGAAGACCTGATAGGTGCCACCTCAAAGGCCTAAAAGGCAATAACTGTATCATGCAGTTACCATAGGAGATTATTATAGTGCCCTCAGGAGACCAGGTCCAAGGAATTACAGAAAAGTCACTGGAGGGTAATCAAGGGCAACGCCAAGCACCCAGGGCCAGGTGCCAGGGAAGGTGCTTGTTCCCCTTCCTGCCCCCTCCTCTCTCCTGCCCAGGTGGCGGCTTAGGGAGAAAGCCCCAGTGAACCTCGAGATGGCTGGGTCGGCTGTGCTCAGACTCACCCCCGCCCCAGGTCAGAGGTCGGACAGCTCCACCTTCTCCCTCCACCCCCTCATCCCCCCCACATCGTCTGGGGCTGCCCTTTGGCGGCCAGTCAGGCCGGTTTCGCCGGGAGTGGGGCGCACTTGGAGCGAAGCCCCTTGCCTCCTGGCGACAGAGCAGCTGGGCCGCGCGGGGAGCTGGCCGGCGGCTCGGCCCGGGTGGGGTGGGGGTTCTCACTTCCCCTCCCCAACTGCCGCGGGTGCAGGTGCCGGGGGCCGTGCCCCGCAGGCGGGGCGGGTCCTGTGGACACGCCCCCGCGGCCGGTCCTCGCAGCCGGTCGGGAGGAAGCGCCAGAGCCGCGGCTGCTGCTGCGCGGAGCCCCGCGCCGCTGCCGCCCCGCGCCCCGGGACGCCGCGGAGCCCGGCCCCGCGCACGCAGCGAGCGGGGCAGGTGAGCTGCGCCGGGCGCCATGGCAGCCTCAGGTGCGTAGGCGGGCCCGGGCCCCTCTCCCGAGCCTCCAAGCTGGCTCGCCCTCTCGCCCACCGCGGCCGTGCGAGTGTGGGGCCGCTCCCGGCTCTGCCTCTTCCGCGCAGCATCTGTGCGCTTTCTGCTCTTTCCCTCTTTCCCGCTTCCCCCGCGCAAACCTCCCGCCGCAGCTTTCCCACGTCCCCCTTCCCATTTCCCACTTCCCCCTTCCCAGCCTGTCGCGCGATTCTCTTCTGCCCCGGCCTGCACCTCCCCTGTCCCCCGTCTTCTAAGCCTTCTTTCTTCTCTCGACTGGCTCTAGTTGCTTCTGAGAGTCGTTTCCCCTGTTCTTCCAACTCTGTGAACCGAGGTCTGGTGGAAACGAGGCGGGGAGCCGACTTGTCCACTTCTGGGAAATGCTTCTCTTAGGGCCCCATTGGACCAATAGGGGGCGCTCAGGCAGTCCTAGGAGGGTTAGCCTTGGACCACCTTCCCAAGCCTTCCTCTACTCATCCTAGGTTTTGTTTTTCATCTAGAATTTCGTTAGAAATCTAGGAATGCCGTCCCGTTAGCTTTAGTTTTCTTATGTCTTTTGCAGAATTCTGGGGAGTGGGGAAAAGTGAACTCCACTCGGTAATCTACCCATCGAAAGGTGCCAGGAGTCTTTTTTGATTCGTCTTGGGTTTTTCTCTGGTTCATGGGTGTGTACACGTGCCAAAGTTACCCACTGTCTGAGATCTAGGACAAACGACATAATAATGCTGATAACAGAGACAACTAAAGACTATGATAGTTACCGTGCCCCTGCATGTGTTCTCAATGGTGACCAGGACAGCCTGATCTCTTCTCTCAGGGAGTTAGTTTACAGTCTTGTGTAAGAAAGCAGTGAGTAAACAGGGAATGACTAGGTGAGAAGATTAGAGTTACTGTATTTGCAAGTGGGTTTACTTGTATTTTCCTCACCCATTTTACGATGTTTTAGTAGAGCTAACATGTATAAACAGGATGTAAGCCTCTTGAAAACTAAAGTCTAGTCTGCCAGGAGAAGATACTGTTCTTGAAGGATGTGGGCAGATGCTAGAATGAAGAGCCAGCTGTCCCCATATCCCCTGAGGTCTAGCCTCTTAATGGTGCTTTGGAAGCTGGGACAAGGTGGGGGTGGAGAAAGTGAACCCTAAGAGTTCTGTTAGATTTGGTCATACAGGCTTATTCTTTAAAGGGAGTGGGAAAGTATTTAGCCCTGTGGCTCTCAAGTGGGGCTCTGGAGGTTAGAAGAAACTGTATTGGGGTAACAGGCTCATAGTCCACATGTTCTGTTCAAAAGCTGAAGCAGTTATGTAGGGGAAATTCATTCATTGAACAAATATTTATTGCATGCCTACTGTTTCTAGGCACTGTTCTAGGTATCAGGTGTATATTCAGCAATCAAAACAGACATAAGCCACTTACCCAGGGAGCTTATGGAGTATGGGGGAAGGCAGGCAGTGTGCTTGATAAGGTAGTTCATGATATGATAAGCACACTGGGAAAACAGTAGAGGGGGTAGAGAAGGTAGAGGAGGTTGGGTTTATAATCTTATTTTTTAAATTTTATTTTTTAAGATTTTATTTATTTTTATGAGAAAGTGCAAACAAGCATAAGTGGAGGGGAGAGGCAGAGGGGGCAAGCAGGCTCCCTGCTCTGGAGCCCAACATGGAACTCGATTCCAGGACCTGACCCGAACTGAAGGCAGATGCTTAACATACCATGTGCCCTGGGTTTATACTTTTAAAGGAGGTGACCAGATTAGGCCTCATGGAGAAAGGGACATTTGAGCAAAGATCTGAAAGGTCATGTTGGGTAATGGTGCTCCATTCAGAGGAACAGTAAATGGGTGTATATGGTGTATTTAAGGAACAGGGAGCAGGTGGTAGAGTAGGTGGGTGTTTGGGGGGAAGTAGGAGATGAGGTTGGTGAAGCTTCCACCTCTTTTCATGGCTGAGAACAGACCCTGTGCAAGAAACAGCAAACTGGGAGAGCCTTTGGATGGAGGAGACGGAGAAAACCACCTTCACCATTGTCCTGTGTGTGTGACTCCAGTAGGACGTGGCGGAAGGGGCTAGAAGAGTGTGCTCCCATTCAGATGGGGACCCTAGCTCGGTGGCCAAACCTGGGGCTATGTATGGGCTCTGTAGTGGCTTCTGCCGATGTCTGATGTCTACAGTGGTTAGGGCTGTCAGACCCTCCTGCTCTCAGCATGCGCTGTGGTGAGACACCACTTCAGGTCCTGCAAGTGGGAGTTGGGCCTCTGAGGTCCCTGGGGCTCTTTGCGGTCTGGGGGTGCAAGGACCCATGGTGGCAGTGAGAATACCTCTTGACAAGATACGATAGGGTGTTCTTCCATGTGATCTTCTGCTCCTGGTCTTCCTCCTCCCTCTTCCTCTCTCCCCGCTCCTCCTTTCCCTTATTTAAAGTTTTATTCAGATATAATTCATATACCATATACTTGTCCCACTTAAAGTATACAACCAAAAAAAAAAAAAAAACCACCAAAAACCAAAAACCAACCCCCAAACAAAAAGTATACAATTCAGTGTGTTTTGTTTTGTTTAGTGTCTTCACAGATTGGTGCAAACATCACCATGATCCATTTTAGAACATTTTCATCACCTCAAAAAGAAACTCATTTTGAGAAATAAGTGAAAGGGGGTGTATACCTTTATGAAATAGAGATTTTTTAAAAAAGAGAAAGAAACTGTATGCTTTGGCTATCACCCTCTTATTCCCTCCTCCTGCCCATCTCTAAATTTTACATCTGTGACTGTAGATTTCCCTGGTCAGGACTTCCATATGAATGGGATCGTATAGTATGTGGTCTTTTTTTTGTGTTTTTTTTTTCTCATATAACAGTGTTTTCAAGGTTCTCTTAAGCTGTCTTATGTGTCAGCACTTCATTCCTTTTTTTTTTTTTTTTTTTTAAAGATTTTATTTATTTATTTGACAGAGAGAAACACAGCTAGAGAGGGAACACAAGCAGGGGGGAGTGAAAGAGGGAGAAGCAGGCTTCCTGCTGAACAGGGAGCCCGATGCGGGGCTCAATTCCAGGACTCCGGGATCATGACCTGAGCCAAAGGGAGATGCTTAATGACTGAGCCACCCGGCAGCAGCCAGGAGAGGGAGAAGCCGACTCCCCACTGAGCAGGGAGCCCCCATGTGGGGTTCGATTCCAGGACCCCAGAATCATGACCTGGGAGGAAAGCAGACGTTTAACTGACTGAGCCACCCAGGTGCCCCACTCTTCATTCCTTTTTAAGGTGGAATTGTGTGGGCTTTTAAGATTTTCTTCTGCTGAAGGGTAAACATTCAGATTTACTTTTTTGGAAGACATCTTTATTGAAATCAAGGAGAATCTTGGCTCCTTGTTTTTGAAAGAGTGTGGGAAGCAGGATAAAATGAAATGGAATGAGCCTATCCTGGCTCCTGATGGCATCTTTTGCATTTACAAATCAGAGAGGAGACAAAAGAGCCATAAGTGACTTCCCCAAGTGAGTGAGTCTGTGGCTAGGTGAAGACCAGAACCCTTTTCTCCATGTGTCAGACTTCAGATGTTTGAAGAAAGCTTTCATACCTGTTCTTGCCCTTTTTCTCCAAGGTTTCTCTTATCTCCAATTTCTCAACCATCCCTAGACTTAGAGAATAATAGGGTTTGAAGGTACATTTAATTCTTTGTGATCGTTAGTCCCATCTGATTTTCGAGGTCCCTTAGCACTCCTGTCAAATCGCTAAACTTGAAAGCTTCAGAGTCTGGGAGCTCCTTATGTGGGTCATTACCAGACCCCTCCCTATGCTGGTGAGCTTCCCTAGCGCACTGCCCTCCTCAGTAGGGTCCTCGGGACAGAGGAACAGGGAGCCGGAGTCACTTGCAGACTAAAGAAATGGCCCGGACTGAGTAGTTTGAAAAGCTGCCTGCCACTTCCTCCCTGTTCTTTTCTCAGGTGGATTCTGAATCTTTCTAAGGAAGCAGTTTTTTAGTCAGTCTTTTTTTTTTTTTTTTTTAAAGATTTTATTTATTTGACAGAGAGAAACACAGCCAGAGAGGGAACACGAGCAGGGGGAGTGAGAGAGGGAGAAGCAGGCTTCCTGCCAAGCAGGAAGCCCGATGTGGGACTCGATCCCGGGTCTCCAGGATCTTGACCTGAGCCGAAGGCAGTCGCTTAACCAACTGAGCCACTCAGGCGCCCCAAGTCACTGTCTTTCTTAACCACCACTGTCACTCCCTGTTGCCACCAGTCCCGTCACCTGCATACCCCCATTGCTCTCCTATAGCCCAATGTGTTCTTAAAGCTGTACAAGGACAAAGCCCCATCCTCATTTCTGTTTAGGTTTTATGGACACCTTTTGGTTTTCATTTTTCATTTTTTTTTTTTAACATTTTATTTATTTATTTGAGGGAGAGAACAAGAGAGAGCATGAGCAGGGGGAGGGGCAGAGGGAGAGGGAGAAGCAGACTCCTTGCTGAGCTGGGACCCAGACTCAGGGCTCAGTCTTAGAACCCTGGGATCATGACCTGAGGGGAAGGCAGATCCTTAACAGACTGAGCCACCCAGGTGCCTGCATGGATTTCATTTTTCTTTTCTTTTTTTTTTTAAACATTTTTAAAAATTTACATTCAACTAATTAACATATAATGTATTATTGGTTTCAGAGGTACAGATCTGTGATTCTTCAGTCTTAAATAGCACCCTATGCTCATATTATCAAATGTCCTCCTTAATGTCCATCACCCAGTTACCCCATTCCCCCATCCCGTCTCCCCTCTAGCACCCATCAGTTTGTTTCCTATGTCAAGAGTCTCTTACGGTTTGTCTCCCTCTCTGGTTTCATCTTGTTTTATTTTTCCCTCGCTTCCCCGATGATCCTCTGTTTTGTTTCTTAAATTCCACATAGCAGTGGGATCACAGTATTTATTTTCTTAATAAACAAACGAACAGAGGGAATTGATTTGGCACATGTAAGGAAATGACCTGTGTTACAGGCAGGGATCTGTCCTTGACCACAGGGGTGTCCCCATATAAGAGAGTTTGCTGACAAAGCCTTTGGTCCTGTGTTGTTATTTAGCATATATGGAGGAACTTTAACTTCCACTTTGGAACTTTTTTTAGAATTTCCCCAGCTTTCAGTTTCAGCAGCAGAGCAAAATTCGAGAAGGTGGTAGATTTCATTGTCCTCATTTATACTGAGGCAAAATTTATTTAAACTTAGTATAGAAGTGGGTGACCAAGTACGTTGTAATATTAATGAGTCTGAGGCAGTAACCACTTTGTTTTCAGGTAGTTTTGCTCAAAGGAGTCGGGGGCGTGTCAAATTTAACACCAGAAGCCCAGGAATGAGACGTTTTAGATGTTTTCCATACAGAGGAGGCTAACTTATGTGTTTTTAAATTTAAATTGTATTTTAAAGTTTTTAATTTAGAAGTTTTAGATTTATTGAAAAGCTGAAGATGTTAGAGTTCTCATGTATTCCACAGCCAGCTTCCGTCATTATTGGCATTTGTGCTCCTTTTGAGGACTAGAGGTCTCTGACGCCCAGCAGATACTGCGTCTTGCTGTTAACAGAGGAACGGGTCACCTTGAGGCAGGATCCAGGGGGAAATGAACACTTAGTCCCTCAGTGACCCCAGAACTTATCATTTGAAATTGTTGGTTTGCTTTGCTTGGGGGAACTGTCTCCTCCTAAAAGTGGCATACATCACTCATGGCCACATGTCAGGGCATTCTAAAGTTGCTGCTTTCTTTTCCTGCTAAGTTAGTCATTGTTCCAAGATCTGAGTTAGTTTTGTTTGTTTGTGTGCTTCTTTCTTTCTTTCTTTTTTTCTTTCTTTCTTTCTTTCTTTCTTCCTTCCTTTCTTTTTTTCTCTCTTTCTCTCTTTCTCTCTTTCTTTCAAGATTTTATTTATTTATTTGACAGAGAGAAACACAGCTAGAGAGGGAACACAAGCAGGGGGACTGAGAGAGGGAGAAGCAGGCTTCCTGCCGAGCAGGGAACCCGATGTGGGACTTGATCCCGGGTCTCCAGAATCATGACCTGAGCCGAAGGCAGTTGCTTAACCAACTGACCCACCCAGGTGCCCCCTGAGTTGCTTCCTTAAGAGTACTTATTATGCTCTCGGAAATACTCTTCTCTTTTCTTTATTTCTCTCCCATCTATTGAAAACATCACCAGTGGCTTCATCACTACTGTGTGGGACCACAGCAAGCCCTCCCTAAGATCTTACTCCTCTTCTAGCCCATTTGTAAAAATTGTTGGCATGCTATTTGGTAGTATATTTGTCAGTATTGATGGCAACTGCTTTTTACTTTTGCACTTTTAACTGAATTCTGATCCGATTGCTTCACATTGCACCCTCACTATTATAATGCAATATAAAGTCTTGTGCATTGCCTGCCTGGTGGACCAAGCTCACACACACTTACATACATACCTTACATTTAGACGAATATTCACCTCTGAGGATAAGTCAGCCATGTAGAAGGAAGGTGAAGATATTCTGATGCCTTAACTCTTCTTTTCTCAGTGTGAGCTCCATAGCTGTGTTGCTTGGCCAGTCTTATTCCTTCAATAGCCCTGAAATGATTTCTCCACTGAAGTACGAAAAACTGTGTTGCACGGGGGGGAGGAGGGGGGGATCAGCAAAGGTTTTATTTTATGGAAGGCTGCAACACTGTCTTCCATACATTAAAATTTGCCTTTAATCTGCTTAAACTTTGGGACCAGTGTAAGCAGTCCTAAAAATGGACTGTTGTAGTTGAGTTTAGTCCCAGTCACTAGACATTGCTCAGAAATGAGTTTTCTGCGGAGCCATGAAGGTCCATGGTGTCATCACAATTGGTAACTGCTTCCCCTGCCCCCCCATATTGCCTTCTAAATTGACTTCTTTTAAAATTTCGCACCTCCCCTTCAAAAGTGCTCCCAGGCTGGTCCATGTGCTCCTGCTGAGAGCCTGTTGGGTTTGTTTGTTTATTTTTTTAAGATTTTATTTATTTATTTGACAGAGAGACAGTGAGAGAGGGAACACAAGAAGCAGGGGGAGTGAGAGAGGGAGAAGCAGGCTTCCCGTGGAGCAGGGAGCCTGATGTGGGGCTCTATTCCCGGACTCCGGGACCATGACCTGAGCCCAAGGCAGACGCTTAATGACTGAACCATCCAGGTGCCCCTCCAAAGCTCTTTCTAACGTACTGCTTCTCTGAGGCTTTGGATTCTGTTCTGGCATTTATGCTTTATGAGAGGAAGAAAGCCTATGTCCTAGCCCAGGTATGGTGAGAGACACTCCACCAATGGTATTATGTAGATCAAAGCATTAAATCACTCGTAGCTGCTGGTTTCTATGAATATGAGAATGAGGACACCAGCTACCAGTTATTAAGGGCTTACCACATGCCAAGTGCTGTGCTTAGCACTTTATATGAAATATCTAATTTGATTCTCACAAAACACTGATAAATATTACCATTATATTTCCATTTCCTGATGAGTCAACTGAGGTTCAGAATATTTATGTAACTGGCCTAAGGTTACACAGGTAATAATTCACAGAACCAAGATGGTAACTCTGACCACCTGATTCTGTATCCGTGCATAACCACTGTACTTGGGAAAGAACAAGGTTCTGGGGCCAAACTATCCGTGAGTTCAAGTTATGCCTCTGTCGCCGTAGGTAAATTACATACCCTGCCATGCCTCTGTTTTCTCATCTTTGAAACGGGGCTAGTAGTATTCTCTACCTTATAAGGTTGCTATGATGATTACAGGAGTTTACTAGGCAATGTGCTTGGAAGAGCGTCTGGAAAATAGTAAGCTCTGTATGAGTGTTGCTGTCGCTGTCATCATCAGCAGCGCCTTCATCGCCCTCGTTATCATCTCATGAGCACGACATCAGCTGAGGGTGGAAGAGCATGCCAGCAGAACCGATGGCTTAGGTAAAGTTCTGAAATGGCATGGCATCCCCCGGCAGAGACAGGGAGACTGATGCGCCTGGAACACAGCCCGGAAGTAGCGGAAGAGGTTTGACAGCTCGGCTAGGGGCAGACTGTGAAAGGTGCTGGGGGCCGGGACCCCTATCCGGAGGTTTTATGGCGCAGGTGTGTGAGCCCCTGAAATAGCAGGTGTGTGACCATGCTTCTCCACCTCGTTCTCGCTCAGGGGTGGTTGGAAGATGCGACATTCTCATCGTCTACAGCCTGGATGCTGAGGAGTGGTGCCAGTACCTCCAGGACCTCTTTCTGTCCAGCCGGCAGGTGCGGGGCCAGAAGACGCTGACTTACAGGCTAAGCCCTGACTCCTCCTTCTCGGCCAAGGACCTGAACTTCTTCCTCAGTGCCCGCTGCGTCGTCGTGCTCCTGTCTGCCGAGCTGGCGCAGTGCTTCTGCCAGCCCGCCCTGCTACCCCTGCTGCAGAGAGCCTTCCACCCCCCGCACCGCGTGGTGCGGCTGCTCTGCGGGGTGCCGGACGGCGAGGAGTTCCTGGACTACTTTCCGGACTGGGTGCACTGGCAGGAGCTCACCTGTGACGATGAGCCCGAGACCTACGTGGCAGCAGTGAAGAAGGCCATTTCTGAAGGTAAGGCTGTCTTCCCAAGGAAAGCTAAGCAAGCAAGCCCTAAAAAAAAAAAGAAAAGGAAAAAGAAAAAGAAAAAGAAAAAAGGCTCATCCAGGCCCTAGGCATTTCAGGTGAGACAGCTTTCCTGCCTGTAAGCCACTTCAGTTTATGATCAGGGACCTTAAGATTGTTGTGGAAAATGTGTCACTTTGGACAACATGTTTGCAGAGAAATACCCTTCTTCTCTATTTCCCACTAGCCCAGCTTCTGTCTTTTGTCCTGTTTCTCCTTTTAAAGTGGGACGATTCTGGTTGCCTCGGCCAGGGCTCATGACTTCAGTGGCCCCAGGAAGTGTGACATACAGTCGGATGAACAGTAACGGAAGATGCGTTCTGGGATGGAGGCATGTCACAGCTCTTCTTCCTCTTTTGCTTTCTATTTTTGCCTCACTGTGGGCTCTGAGTGGGCTCTGTGTTTATCACTGTTCCCTTGCCATTTGAGGTCTTATCTACCTGACGTCTGCCCAGAAGCCTGGACACTTATGGGGTTGATTTAACAGTGTTCAGTTATCCCTGCTGGGACTCAGGCATGAATTGAACTCATCCATCCCATCTCATCTGATGAACTGAATCAAGAATTCACTAATTCGGGATGCCTGGGTGGCTCAGTCAGTTAAGCGGCTGCCTTGGGCTCAGGTCATGATTCCAGGGTCCTCAGATGGAGACCCGCATCAGGCTCCCTGCTCAGCGGGGAGCCTGCTTCTCCCTCTGCCTCTGCCTGCCGCTCTGCCTGCTTGTGCTCTCTCTCTCTCTGACAAATAAATAAATAAATAAATAAAATCTTTAAAAATAATTCACTAATTCCCAGTGACCTGAAAACACTGATATAGTTTCCTTGATACTTTTATCCAGCAATAGGCTACTCTAAACCAATAAATATGACCAGATCTCTTAACATTAGTGGGATCCTGGCTAATTTGTGATATAAATGATGAGTATTAATATAAAAGAGGTCTCACCTGGATAAGAAATTCTTCTGGGGTTTGCTTTTCTTTACTTCAGGGGAACACAATGACAGAAAACACACGTAATCCGATCCTGCGTGATTGTTCTTCATTGCTTTGAGGGAGTTTTGATCTGCCTAAACTTATAAAGAACTGAAACATAGCTATTTCTGTGGATGGGCTTCTGTCCCTGCTGTGGTTGTTGTGATCTCATGGGCAGACCACTGTGACCCATCAGCCCACCCTTCAGGGTTCCATGGTTATATTGTTAGTGCTGTCTTCTCATGCTGCATGAGCTAACAGGTTGTTCTTTAAAACAGTGGTGTTACAAAAAAAACCCCAACATGATAGAAAGGATTCTTTTAATATTGTTTCAATGAGCCCAATGTTTAGATGCCTGGATAAATCGATTGCCTGTAATCATTTACTTTTTACTAAGGATTCTGGCTCTGTATGCTGTGAACCTTTAGCTTCAAGTATTTCTGAGAGAATGAAGTGTTTCACGGTGGTGTTTCTGTTCTGGGAACAAATAACCTGTTATCAGAAAGATATTATTTTAATGGGAGATTAAAATAAGCTTCTTAGTGGAGACTCTGCAGTTCAGAATCAGTGGATAGGTAGGGACAAATGGAGTTCTAGGAAAGAGAAGGAAGAAGGATGGCTTATGTCTCCAATAGAACCTTCTTATCTGGCGTTAGACTTATGGACTTTGGAGTCTGAGGGGTCTGTGTGTGCCAGGATGGCTCAGGTGTGCTTATCAGATACACATATCCATTGCCCTTGGTCGGCCCAGTAATGCGATGTTGTATCTCTGGTTTTTACGCTGGGCAAGCTTCCTTATCAAACTCCAGACTCAGAGTCCGGCAGTATGCCAAACGGATCCTTGACAGGGGAAGGGACACTCCGTGGCGCTAATTAGGTGCCCAGTATTGGGCAAGTCACTTACCCTCTTTGGGTTTCTGTTTCCTTCTCTGTAAGAGGTTGGAATAAGACTTGATCTGAGACACTTTCCAGGGTTGATAACCTATGATTCCCCAAGGCCAGAGAGCCTCAAACATTTCCAAAGCATCACCTTCTCATCACCATTTTATACCTGATTTGACTCCCAGGAAGCTTAAGGTTAAAACAAAGTTTAAGAACAGTACTATCCCAAACTAGGTTTCTGATATGATTATGCCCTTAGTTATATTCTCTGTAACTTGCAATAATTTATTTTAATACTTTTCTGGTACACATGAGGTTTTCCTAAGGTGCCCCAAAATAAAAGCAAAAAATAAAATTTTCATACAGCCCACTACAACAAGGTGCCCTTCTTTCATAGAAATAAATACATAAATACATGAGACTTATATCTTTGACTTTCTGTGTTAAGAAAGAAAATATCAGTGGGAAATGTAATGTAAAATTGATAATGGGGCTGAATCAATAGTAGGGACAATAATTGTGGAGTTACCGATTGTAGGGTTGTTGAAAGTTACAGGGAGACAAGTTTCAGGAAAACTTTCTAACAGAGTGTGCAAAGATGGAACGTATTGCCTTTGGAGATGGTGAGTTCCACACCCCTGGGAGTATGTGAATGAAGACTGTTGATGTGGGCTAAAGGGATTCAGCTTTGGAGCCAGGGGTGGACCTTGTGACCTTCACAGCCTCTTGACTATAAAATTCCCTTACATTAAATTCCTCTTTTTCACCAAGAGCACATTTCTTCTTCTTCCTCCTCCTCCTCCTCTTCTTCTTCTTTTTTCTTTTTCTTCAAGATTTTATTTATGTATTTATTTATGGGGGTGGGACACAGAAAGAAGAGGAGAAAGAATCCCAACAGATTCTGCAGTCAGCACAAAGCCTGACACAGGGCTCAGTCCCATGACCCTGAGATCATGACCTGACCTGAAATCAAGAGTCAAACACTTAACTGACTGAGCCTCCCAGCCAGACACCCAGGGAACACATTTCTGTTGTGAATCTAGTCTTCCTCCCTCACCAGGTCTCTGTGGGGTTTCTAATTTTCCCCTGAAGAAATATTGGTCATATTTCTCCTATGACCTCAGTAGAAAATAACTGAAGAAAAGACCTCAAGTTATAATCTATAATCCTTAAAAATGGTAAATCTCCCAGCATATTTGTATATATATATTTTTCTTAACATTGAGGTACCTTTTGGAAAAACATGACTACTCAATAGGATACTCACTGAGACTATTTGAAATTTAGGCTGACTTTTAGAACATTTAAAACTTAAAGTCAAAAGCTTTAGAGAGCAGAGCTGGTAATAAGGTATTTATTCCAAAAATTTAGAGTAAGTGGGGTTATAGGTAGTCAGTTATACTTCTTTTGCTGCTCCATTATCTAAACAAGTGATTCTCAAACTTTCCTATGTTCAGGAGGACCACATTCTGACTCGGTAGTCTGGGTGGGGCCCAGAGTCAACATTTCTTTCCCTTTTTTTTTTTTTTTTGGATTTTATTTATTTGGGAGAGAGAGATCAAAGCAGTGGGGAAGGGTAGAGGAAGATGCAAACTCCCTGCTGAACAAGGAGTCTGATGCAGGACTTGATGCCAGGACCCTGGGATCATGACCTGAGCAGAAGGCATGTGCTTAACCAACTGGGCCACCCAGGCGCCCATGATTCCACATTTCTAACAAGTTCCCAGGTGATGTGGATGCTGCTGGTCAAGGGCCCACTGAGTATGGAAGCGAGTGTCTAAGCCCCCCTTGCTCTGCCAGGTCAGTGATCATGTCCCTCTGTAGTGCGTGGACCATTTTCTCCAATCTCACTCTTCCAGAGGTAGAGGCACCATCACACTAGGGTGACTCCTGGATGCCTGTCAGTTTAGGTATAAAATTAGGCCACTGTTTGGTGCTTAGGCCAATAGACTTCAGAGCTGAGTTCATGAGTTTTCTTCCTCTGCCCCTACTCACAGATTTGATGTGTGAGCTCTGGCAACTTTTAATTTCGGTTTTCCAGATGTAAGTGGTCCTGACATCAGTGTCGGGTTATGCTTCCATCACAGTCCTTTCTGCTTCTTCTTTTGATAGGCCTGCTGATCATAATTGCTGTTCCACTAAGAAGTGTTTTGGAGGTTTTATTTTATTTCCCAGCCCCTCTCCAAATTTGTCAGCTACCTTAAAATTGAACAGATGTTTTAATTAGAGTCTTTAGCGTGTTGGAGCACGAAGTTTGCTTCCCAAGATCTTCATCTGTAAAATGATGGGGTTGGACCGCATGATTTGGAAGGTTTCTTCCAGCCCCCAGCACTGTAACATATCATTATGAGTTTTCCGAGAAGATGGCAAATTACTCAGAGCACTTGAATTGATTCTGTATAGTTGCAAAATGTCTACAGTGATATATACCCAGTGCATAGGACACTGTACTATTGTTCTGAATTTTTTTTAAATTAGTTGGATGATTATTTTAAAATAAGGAAGTGAGAAAAACCCAGGTACAGCATAGAAATCATTTCCTCTTTTTAGTGGAGCTATATTCTTTGCTGCAAATCTCCCTGGAATACAAAAATAGATTGTTAGTCTGTGTGGGAAAGGACTTGTGAGGTGATGTTGAGTTTGATTTCCAAAGTTCTCATCTGTGTGTGTGTGTGTGTGTGTCTAGGGGGAAGGGAAGCAGTAAACCTAATGCTTCTAAGCTTATTCAGTATTACACTGGAGATCTCACCTGCTTCTTTATATGCATTGTTTTCCCTCTCCCTCTTTCCATCCCTCCTCATGCTCCTTGTACTTCAGCAGTTCCGATGGTACCCAGAATTATAGTCTATTTTGCCTTTTGTACCCAGAATTATAGTGTATTTTGTCTTTTGTTCCCATGGAGAACATTTAGAGGGATATGCCCACATCTGGCCTTCCTTTGTTGACGTGAATGTTCTAATCTGAATATTATACTGGAATTTAGAAGAAAGATATTTAAAAATGCTTTCAGCTCTTCACATGGATTTCAAAATCTTCTCCTAAATATAAAAAGGAACATTTTTTCCCTGAAATGAAGTAACATATGTTCATCATCATGTTTAAAAAAATTTAAAAATACCTGTAGATTATTGCCAATTTTCCCTTTTTATAATGTTGCAACATATCTTTCTGCAGCTTTGTGGTTAAGTCTTTGTGAATCTATTGATTTCCCTGATCTTACTTTGAAGATCTCCTGGGGACAGTATGGCATCGCTGCTCTGAGTGTCTTCCTACCGTCACCCTGTGACCTGAATCCATGGCCCCTGTTACTACAGGTTTTTGTTGTGATTTACTTTTTTCTTTCCCTCTATGCCTGATTAAGTCAATTATTTACATGTGTAGTTTTTCTTGCAGAGATACTCAGGTGGAGAACTGCCCTTACAGAAAGAGCTAATAATAACACAAATTACTTGACAGTAATTAGGAGTAATGCAGTGGATACTTTATGTGCATTTATTGCCCTCATGACCCTGCGAGGGTAGATGGTTTTATTGCCATTCCTCAGACGAGGAAACTAAGGTTCAGAGAGTATAGACGACTTGCACAAAGATGGGAGCAGCTCTCTTTGGAACTGAGGACCTTCAGATTAGAATGCACTCCACGTTGCCTTGCTTTCTCCTAAGTCTCCTTTCATTGCCCTTGTTTTCCACATGGAAACGAGAAGGATGAAGAAAGCTCATGGAGGAAACAGGATCAGGGATGAGGAAGCTTCCCTTTATTTCAAGGGCCGATGAGGGGGCTCCCGTTCTAGTCCTTCTGATCCAGACCCTTTGTGCGGGGGGGGTTTAGTCCCAGGAAGGGGAATTTCCACGAGACTTGCCCATTGCTTCTGAGGCCCAGCAGTGTTCTGGGGCTCCGCTCCTTGCCTGGTGCCCTGTCCCTCGGCTTTCTGCTTAGAGGAGCAGGCAGCAGCTCCAGCCATGCGGGCTCTGATGAGGCGGTCACGGGGCAGAGGTCCCAGGGGCTTGGAGCTTGGCCACACACGGCATGACTCGCTTCCACGTCACGTCACAGGGAGCAGCCCTCAGAGAAGTAGGGAGGGTCAGGCCCTTGCAAAGGGGAAGTTACTGCACCCTCCTTGCTCTCCTTCGTGCGGTGGCCATACTGATGGTAAGTCATTCACTTCTGGGGCTTCTGTGGTTCCCTGCAGAGGCTGAGGGGGAGAATCTGACCTTTGGCCTTTTGAAATGGGCTATTTTTGTTCTGCTGCTCTCCTGCCTCAAGGCCGCGGGTGTTTAGATCTGCTCTTTCTCTGCTGTGGGTTCACCACTCTGCAGTTGGCTCCTGAAGGCTCCCTACATGCCCCCTGCTGCAGGAGGCTTTCTTCAGTACACTTTTATTCCCTTTTTGCTATAATCTTTGACTTGGGGAAGAAGGTGGCCTGCTGGGATAGCTGAAATCCACCTGCTGTTCACTAAAAAGCCTGTCCCAGGGTCCTTTGGATTTCCCTTGCCAGGTGCCCTGACTGCCTTGTAGAACAAGGTAAGTTCACCCTGCGAGCTGCGCCTGAGACAATTAACAAGGGCTAGTCGATTTGGGGGCCTGTGGAACTTTCCCCTTGAGGCCTCTAAGCCCCAGTTTTATGAAATTTCCCACAGAGCTGTGAGCCCCAGGTGGCGCAGTGCGATAGGCTGCCCCTGCCGCTTTGTCAGCCCTCCAGAGATGGCTGCCTCCTCCCAGTTCATTAGCTTTTCTGTGGCCCCTGGAGGAAGGTATCTGCAAGTCCTTTTGTCAGCTGTGGTTGGTGAGATGCAGTGAAGAGGGAGGGATGAATGTTCAAGTTTCCATTACTGGAAGAATCTCCTTTGCGCCTGTCTTTGTCTCGATTTTCTATCACACGCTGGGATGGAAATACTACATGCAGGAATTTCACTGGTTAGTTTCTTACCCCATTCTTCGGTATTGTTTTGCATCTTGCTTCTCCTGGGACTGTTGGTGAAACGCCCAAATTCTGAGACCCCCCAAAGACGACCACCAGAGAGAGTTCAGAGTCAAAGCCAAACAGCAAGGGTCGTTTATTGCGAGTTCGAACCCGGACCTCCGCGCACGCGTTACCGGTGACGCTAAGAGGCCCCGAGCATACTTTTAGCGCAGCTTTTATAGGCAAGGACAAACAAGTTACAGAGAAGTTGGGGAATTTTTACAGTTACAAGCACATGATTGGTTGACATTCTCCCTAGTTTGCTGGTCACCTTACGACCAGCCTTGGTCCCCCAGCAAAGCCCCCAGCAAGGCACCAGATGGTCGGGTAGGGGGCTCTGGGAGTGATCACATAGCCACATTCCTGGAGCCGGATGGCTGTTATCTCTCATTCTCAGATCTGAAGGCGCAGAGAGAGAGAGAGAGACCGTGTGATTACAGGGTGGCTATAGGAGGGCTGCTAGTGTTTTTCCACTTTCTTAGGGTCTAGCAAACGAGTGTACAGAAGCCAGGTGGCTGTTAGAGGTATAAGGCATAATGGTCTTAATTCTATTTCTCACGCTTCTCCTTGGTAGTAGAGAATACTAGAACTCAGAAGGAACCCAGCATAGGTTTTACCTTTTTCTGTAGACATTCTTTCATTTGGTCCATGCAATTTCCCTGTAAGGAAGACCTTATTTTTATGCCCATTTTAAAGATGAGGAAAACAAGGCCGAGGCAGATTCAGTGACTTGTCCGAAGTCCCACAGCTGCCTGTCCATAAAAGGATCAAGGCTTGCAACGGCCTGCTGCCATGCAGTCCAAGGCCTACTTATGGACTTACCTATATAGCACAGTCAGGTTTTCTGGTATGCATTCACTGGGCATCTACTATTTCCAATGCCCTGTGCTGGGAGAGAGCAGGGAAAGGACAGACGTAGTCCCTGCGGTAGTGGTACCTACGTTCTAGAGCAGTGCTGTCCAAAAAAGGTATAACATGAGCCACATGTGGAATTTAAGGTTTTCTCATAGCTGCAGGAAAAAAAAAAGGTGAAAAGAAACAAGTGAGCTAATTTTAATCAAATGGTTTACTTAAGCCAGTATATCTAAACTATGTCCTTTCAATATATAATCAATATAAATATTATCATTGGGATTATTTTACATCTTTCTTTTTAATACCAAGTCTTTGAAATCTGGTGCATAGTTTACACTTAGAGAACACACTGAAAATGTTTTTTTTGTTTGTTTGTTTTTTTTTGTTTGTTTGTTTTGTTTTTTTAGATGGGCTCTGTGCTGGGCTTGGAGCTCAACATGGGGCTTGAACTCACAACCCTGAGATCAAGGCCTGAGCTGAAATCAAGAGTCAGGATGCTTAACTGACTGAGCCACCCAGCCGCCCCACACTGAAAATGTTAAATAGCCACCTGTGGCCAGTGGTTACCATATTGGACAGTGTAGAGCAAGAAGGGTGCCCACTCTTTGGACAGTCGGGGCCCTATCAGTTGATATTTAATACGTTGAATGTCATATGTGTTAGAAATATGCCTGGCCTGGTTTCTCCATTCATTCATATGTTTGGTCAATAAGTCATTTAGAAAGTATTGAATGAATATCTGTTTGCCAGGTGCTGGCCTGTATATAATACCTTTTTATCTTTTTATTTCCTTTCTTCCCTTTCTATATTTTGTTAGCCGTTTAGCTGGATTCCCAGGCTCCAGAAGTTTAGTGTCAGTTAAGACAACGTTAGCTTTGATTAACAACAGGGTTTCTGTCCTTGAAATGACCAGGTTATCATCCGGACCAGTGAGACTGAGCTCCTGGCTACATAAGTGAAGATCAAACCAGGGTGCTTGTAGATATAATTTTAAAAAGTTATGTTTATGCCAATGTATGCATAGAGTGCTTTTTTTTTTCCTGGAAGTAGTTGCTTTTGGGTGGATGGAAGGCTTTTGTCTTAGACATTTCTCTGATGTTGCCCTTTTTCTACTGTGTTCATGTTTTACTTTCAGTTAGGAATTTTAAAAGACAAAAATGATGGAGCCATGGGGATTTCAAGGCTCCAGAGGAAGGAGTTGGGCTTGTACCCACTAATCCAAGTAGGTTGAATTCAGGTTGAATCCCTTTATATGAACTCCTTGGCCTTTTTCTCAGCCTCATGGGACTGATCTTCTGGGTAAGGGGGAATGATAAGGTATTGGTTTATTTACTGTTGTGATGTCTGCACCTACACTCACTCTGTATGGGCTAATGCCTGGTACTTATCATTGAGTCATATTCTTACACATATTTTAAATCCAAATCAAATTTGGATTGATGTCTTCTTAGAGTGCTCCAATCTTTATGACAAGAAGTAAGAAAACAATGGTGTATATCTCACAGACTCTGGCGCTAACTGCTTTCGCCCCCTTGTGCAAGTCACTTGGGCGAGTCACCGTGTGTCCCTTCTTGTCCTTTTTGAAAAGCTGGGGTGAGCGCTGTGGATTTTGTAAGACTGATGAATCACAGGCCTGTACCCCTGAAACAAATGATCCATTATATATTAATTAAAAAAAGAAAACTCTCGGGGTGATAGAGGTACTCTCCAGCTTGATTGCAGTGGTAGTTACCTGACGATATTCCTTTGTTGAAATTCATGGAACTGTGTACTCCAAAAGTATGAATTTTCCTGTGTATAAATTACACCTTAATAAACCTGACTTGGAAAAAAAATTGAAATAAAAATAAAAAAACACTGAGGGGAATACAGGGTGACATCTGAGACTTTTACAGCCTTTGAAATCCATGTGGTTCTACCATGTGTGGCTTAACATGGCTTACATTGCATTGCTGGGTCTTAATGTGATAGTTTTCAGAATTCCATCAAGATATGGTGTTTTATTTCAGCTAACAAGTTCCCCTTCACAATAGAATTTTAAACAGAACCTTAAATTACATCATAATAGCTTTCAGTTTATGGACATTACCCCAAATTTAGTCTTAGGAGAATATAACATGATGTCATTATCTGGGTGGGAATGAAAGAATGCACATACTTAATATTTTACACGTACTGCTTATTATGGTCTGCGTGTAGATTTATGAATGTGAGTTTATAGGAAGATAATGGGGCAGGGGAAATGGAGGCAAATATGCGTGACAAAATAGGTCTGTTAATTTCTCTATTATTACAGGATGTTTTGACAGCTTTTCAATTTAGTTTCCACTGCCATTCACATGACTGAGAGTGGGTCTGAGATAGCCAAGGAAGTAGGATGATTTATGCTATACATGACTCTTTATCTGCCCATTGGAGAAATTACTGAAACCACAGTAGGCTTGTCATATGGACTTTTGAGAGGAAGATTTCCTAATTTATCCAGTTTGCTACAGTTTAGGCAAACAGCGGTTGATGGGTTTTCCAAGACACCTGAGAAATGAGCAAAATCAGTAATTGATAAAATTGCCTTTTCTGTGGGGAAAACATACTTAGAGGCTATTTTAGTTTATTTTAGTTTCACTGTGTTTATGTTTTTTAAGAAAATACTGGTCTCCACTGCTGATGTTTTATGCATGACAGGCAGAATACAAATTCCCTGTCACAAGGTGCCCAGTAGATGGTGGTTGGACGGATGTCCACATGTGTGCATGCATTCAATGATTGTTGTCTCTTTTCCTTCCTCTTGGTCCCATTTGGAATGTTTCCGTTAAAGAGGAAGCTATCCCTCTCATGAGCATCCTTCTTAGGGTTCTGTGCTGCTGGTGTCATTTGGTTCATCAACCATTTCCATGGAGCAGGTTTGTCTTGTGTCGTGTAGTCGAGATGTAGCTAAAGAGAAACTTGAAGCTGATTCAAAGCAAGACAGGGTTGATAGAGTACATCTTTTTTTACTGTTTCCTTACTTTAAAACGTACCACGCATGACATGCCGTCCCACAAAAGGATCAGTGTGCTGTTATAGAAACTAACAATCAGAATTGTTTGCTCTGTGGGGGATATGGGTGGCTTTCTTTGTATCCGAGATGAAACTGGATGTGTCCTCTATAAAAGAGATCATTAAAGTGAAGACATCTGCAGAGTTCAAAAGAGACCTCTAGAATTGGCTTAGTCATTTTGGAAATTCCTTGGTACTTTTTCTTCTGGGTTTATGCCTTCTGCGTATGTGTATCTTCCCTATCGCTCTTACGAGGCTCGACTCGTACCAGGTTCTTATTTACAGGAATGCTGGGTGAACGTACATATTTTGTCTACCAAGTTGCCAGTTTTACAAATAGCCTGCTGGCTCTCTCTCCAACATCTGATAACACAGGAAATAGAGGGGAGGCTGATGATGAAATGAAAGTGCTCTAATTTTAAAAGTGGACTAAGTAAGTTTCCTTTTACACGTACAGTTAATGTGCGAGGCCCTAGTTGTATTTAAGGTTTGCAGAAAGACAGAGACCCATCAAAGCTAGCAGATAGAAGAATATTCGTGCTAACTGCTGACCCATTTTTTTTTGAGTGTGTAAAATGTGGGGAAACATTTCTGTTGCAGGATACAGATTTAGCATTCCTGACGGAGTCAACCTGTTACTTGTCCTGAAACAGATTCCCCCTTTCATTTTCTAGAACTTTCTGAATATCATTTCTCAAAGCCTTGGTGTGTAGCCAGAGGTCCCCGGCTGTAACTGTGAAGCGTTTTTGTGTTAGAAGTTTTTCAGGAGGGCGCCTGGGTGGCTCAGAGGGTTAAGCCTCTGCCTTCAGCTCAGGTCATGATCTCAGGGTCCTGGGATCGAGTCCCACATTTGGGCTCTCTGCTCAGCAGGGAGCCTGCTTTCCCCTCTTTCTCTGCCTCTCTGCCTACTTGTGATCTCTCTCTCTCTCTCTCTCTCTCTTTCTCTCTCTGTCAAATAAATAAATAAATAAAATCTTTAAAAAAAAAAAAAGTTTTTCAGGAAAAATGCTAATACCGAAAGAATTGTACACTCATTCGGCCGCCTAAATGTTTATTTTGTATTCACTTGGCAATCAGAGTTCCAGAGGTTGTAGAAACCCTTCGTTCAACATTTTTTCACCCCAGTCCCTTCCGTGGGCTAGGGTGTTCATGTGGTTATAACTTGTCCATACTCTGGAAACAACAGGAGTCTCTGACAATGGAAGAGAGACACGGAGCCTCTGAGTCCACAGGATGAAGATAGAGAATATTTACATCAGAAGAGGAAACATTGGGATGATCTGGCCCAGTCCCTTTACTTTAAAGTGAACGAAGTGGGACCCAGAAGAATTTGAGGACTTACCAATGTTTCTCTGTTAATGGCAGAAATGAGACAATTTATATTTAGATTCAGCAAATATTTATTAAGTTTATGGAGTGCTTGTCATGGGCGTGGCACTCTGCAAGGTCCTGAGAAGATGTGATGGAAAAGTCACCTTAATTCCTGCCCTTGCAAAGGTTGTGTCCAGAAGGAGAGGGCCCTTAAGCCAATCTGTCCCATTGATTGCTGAGTGCCAGGTATGGCCACTGTTAGGAGGCAGAAGTCTGAAAGCTCCTTTTGAATAATAAGGGGACCTGAGATATCCTATGGGCCCCTTTGATAGGTTCTCAAAGCATCCATTGGAAAAGGAAAGAATGAGTTTCCTGAGCTCCACCTTGGAAAAGAGAATAAAAAGTGTGTCTTCCAATGATGGTGGAAGTTATGCATAAGGTAGGACACTTTGATGGCTCAGCTGGGTAAGCTTTTTTTTTTTTTTTAAAGATTTTATTTATTTGACAGAGACTGTGAGAGAGGGAGCACAGGCAGGGAGAGTGGGAGAGGGAGAAGCAGGCTTCCTTGCTGAGCTGGGAGCCTGATGTGGGGCTCGATCCCAGGACCTTGGAATCATGACCTGAGCTGAAGGCAGACACTTAATGACTGAGCCACCCAGGTGCCCCAGCTGGTTAAGCTTTTTGATTTCATCTCAGATCATGATCTCAGGGTTGTGAGATTGAGCCTGGCATCAGGCTCTGCACTGCGTGTGGGGTGGGCTTAAGATTCTCTCTCCCTCTCCCTCTGTGCCTACTCACCCCTCCCACCCTCGTCTCTAATGATAACACAGAACCCAATTAACCATGGCTTTCAGGGGGCACCTGGGTGGCTCAAAGGGTTAAACCTCTGCCTTTCAGCTCAGGTCATGATCCCAGAGTCCTGGGATTGAGCCCTATGTCAGGCTCTCTGTTCAACAGGGAGCCTGGTTCCAGCCTCTTTCTCTGCCTGCCTCTCTGCCTATTTGTGATCTCTCTCTCTGTCAAATAAATAAAATCTTTAAAAACAACAACAACAACAACAACCCCATGGTTTTTAGGCATGCTAGTCCTTTTTCTCAGAATAATGGTTAGACTGTCTTAAAATTCTAGAGTAGCTTTTATTCAAGCACTGTTTTGAAGTGAACGTTTTGCTTCTTTCCTTAAAGTTGAAGACAGCAGTGGTATTAGGTGTATATGTATAAGTATGTTCTCACAACTTGAAAGTTTCACCTTCTAGTTCATTTAACTGTGTGTTGGTCGGAGGGGTGGGCTAAAGATAAGTTAAAAATTAATAAGGATCAGTGTAAAATTCAGCACAGGGTCCAAGAAAGTAATCGAACAGTTGTATGAAACAGAGTGAAACAATAAATTTTTTTTTTAAAGATTTTGTTTATTTGACAGAGAGAAACACAGCTAGAGAGGGAACACAAGCAGGGGGATTGAGAGAGGGAGAAGCAGGCTTCCTGCCGAGCAGGGAGCCCAATGTGGGACTCGATCCCGGGTCTCCGGGATCATGACCTGAGCCGAAGGCAGTCGCTCAACCAACTGAGCCACTCAGGCGCCCTGAAACAATAAATATTTTAAGACTAGCATTTGTAAGAAGATCTGGTGGTTTTAGTTGGAGGCGAGCTAAACGTGGTCAACAGAGCAACGTCACCTTCAAAAACAGCAGATGCCCCGTGAAGGTTTATGAACAGAAATATTAGATCAGAGAAGAGGCTCCTTTTCTATCCATAAGCATTAGTCAGCTTATGGAGCTGTGTTGGAGACATGTTTACTCTTTTAACGGGAGGCACATACAGATATCCATCCGTCCATCCATCCATCTAGTCATTTCATTCACTGTCCCTTCAGTAGAATGCGGGCCTCAGGAGAGTGGAGATCCCGTGTGTCCAGCAGGGTTTCTCATGCAGTAGGCCCTCAGGAAGCTGCCGAATGACTGAACGGAGTGGAGGCGAGAATTTCAAATTCTTTCAGATGGCAAACCTTTAAAGGAAATAAGTCTGTGGAGAAAAGAAGTTTCATTGGAACCATGGAAACTGTCTTCCGAGTTCTGAAGGCTTGTCACGTAGGAGGCAGAGGGGTGAGACTTTTCTGTTTCTGTGGTGGGAAGGGGCAAGGAGCCGCCGCTGAAAGTTGCAGTGCTGGCAATGGCAGGAGTTCAGTTCATAATCCAAACACAGGTGATCTTGGGAAAAGGTCAGGTCAAGTGATAAAGTGGATATCCTTAAGCAGAGGTCAAAATTTTGTAGTAAATACTTAAAAAAAAGTTTGGCAATATTTTGAAAAGCTAAACTAAACATTAGGAAAGTAGGTTAATTTGATCATATAACACAGTTTTGATTATAATTTCAGCTATGTGCTGATTATTAACCTACACAAAGTCTGAATCAGCTGCTGCTGGGTTTATGCAAGAGGGTTTGAATATAATTTTCTGACAGTTTTATGCTAATGTAAGAGAACATTCCTTAGTTCACATTTGACTTTTTAAAAACAGTTGTATTGAATCATAATTTGCTTTTATTGTTTTCCAAGTTTCCTCTCAAACCTTATGTATTCTTATAATTCACTTTTGATTATTGGGCAGCATTCCTGTGGACTTCTTCCTGTCGGTTGGTACCCTTGCCCATGGACAGTGGCTTTATGTGTGATTCAGTTTTCTATCATTACTTTCATCAACCTCATAAATTTCTCCATCTTTTGCAAAATCTAAAATAACGTGATACAACCAAATCACATTGCTTTTATGGTTTGTTGTAGAGAAATCCTAAATCCAAATGAGAACAAGCAATAAAAACATGACTTAATGGAGGAGAATATACACCATGATTAAGCAAACAGAGATGTTTAAGTGGAGATCGATTTTGTAAATGATCATTTTGTTAGTAAATACTTCTGTGTTACGAAAAATTGAGTTTCCTATGTTACCATAGCTATGAAGACTTGAAATAGGACTACTCAAAAGATGATAAGACTGTCAGAGTTGGAAGCTCCTAATGTGGGTTCAGAGCCCTAAGCTTTGTTCCACCAAGCAGATAACTGAGGGAATGAATATTCTGGCACCTTTGTAACCCATTCCATAGGTAGACTAGTTGGGAAGGTTTGCTACTGATGATAGAATCTTGAGTCACAATAATCTCGATTGGCATGAACACTGGCCCCAAGCCAATGGATTGCATTTAACAAGGCTAAGTGTTAGGTCCCAAACTCATCCCTTTCCCTACTCCCACCCTACTACAAACAAAGTTAATTATTTGATTGTAGTGTAGTGGGAAGAAAGTCCTGGATTCCTTGGTTTCTAGGAAAAAGAGCTGGGAGTATGGGGTGGCCATATGCTCTTTGTGAATCAGCAGTCATGACGGTGTTAAGATGCAGTCTTGAACTGTCCTTCTGGAGAGTGGCCACTGGATGAAGGGACAGCCCTTCTTGTGTTATACGCAGACTCTAGTTACCCATCGGGAGTAGCTGTTGGCAGAAGGTGGGGGAGTGGAGAGTTAGGTTGGGGGGCAATATATAGGGATAACAGGTAAGCCAGAGCTCTCTCTTCATTTAAGGCTGACTTAGAAATGTGAGGGCCTTACTCTACACTTGTTTGTTTATAAGGAGAGGAACCCCAGTTGGACAAAAGAGGAATTAACAAAGAGGAAGGGCAGGAGTGCAGTTAGTTGGTCTTCAGAGATAACCTAGAACCAAGGACTCAAACTCCACATTACCTCTTCACCTCTCCTTCCTGTGTCTATCTGCATATTGGCGTCATTTTCTTAGAGAGTGTATGAGCAAGAGTGTGGGTGCATGCACAGGGGTTGGAGGGAAGGGCAGAGGAAGAGAGAATCTTAAGCAGGTTCACCCCTAGTGTGGAGCCCAATTCAGGGCTTGCTCTGACAACCCTGAGATTAGGACCTGGGCAGAAGTGACGAGTTGGATGCTTAACTGACTGAGCCACCCAGGTGACCCTAGGACATCATTTTTTGAGGAGTCCTCTCCAAGGAGAATTCTACCCCCTAGGAGCTATCTTACCTTACTCCTTCTAGTCCCAACTCTGAAGAAGAACTGCTACTTGTTCTCTCTGGTCCAAAATTTAAAAATCCCAGAGTAGGGTAAATAGATTCTACTTCAGGGAGAAATGGAACCCCATCACAACCTGATTTCCGGATGAAATATCACTACGTTTCCTTCCATAGGCTCATATGAATGTTGTATTGAGATGGAGTCAAGCACTCATTTCCTCTGACATCTTGTCCTTGTCCTCTGACTCTTATCACCAACTCCCCTTTACTGTAGGTAGTTACGTCCCCTGGAGATCTCGGGTGGTGTTTATAAAAGGCCTCGTCTCTGCTGTGGTTGGGGATGATGGCTGGCTGGAATGAGCAAAGACCCAGATGTGCAGTGTTGCCTATTGAACAAACAGTGGACATGCTAAGAGGGGCATGTGTTGGGGCGGTGTGGGGTTGTTCCTAATTTGTCAATAGCTTCCTGGCACATAGACATACAGAGATATGGTCAGGGTCCTGGCCAGCAGCCATATCGTGCTGGGGAGTGAATAGCTTGAAGGCTATAGGCATTCTTACAGATAACATAGAATGCTTTTGTGGGCGCCAGGGTGGCTCAGTGGGTTAAAGCCTCTGCCTTCAGCTCAGGTCATGATCTCAGGGTCCTGGGATTGAGGCCCGCATCAGGCTCTCTGCTCAGGGGGGAGTCTGCTTCCTCTCTCTCTGCCTGCCTCTGTGCCTACTTGTGATCTCTCTCGGTCCGTCAAATAAATAAATAAAATCTTAAAAAAAAAAAAAAAAGAATGCCCTTTTGTTCCTAGAAGAGGGGGTGGGGCAGGGGAAGCCCCATCTTTTTTTGTCTCTTTTCTTTACCCCATGGCCCAAGTTGCTTTTCCTCCTTTCTCTGGACTCCTGTGGAATTCATTTGCAGAACATCCCTAAGTAATGCTCATTTATCTAATGGCTTCTTGAATTTCAGTTTGCTTCTACCCTAGTAAATTCCTTAGGTGAGGGCCAATGACTATCACTCCATGGGGTCCTCCGTTGTGCCTAGCACCATGTGGGCACACACAGGTCTCAGGAAGTACTCTTTGCCTGGTTGGCTGTTTGGTTGAAGTCTTAGAGCACAGATATTATCATCTCTTTTGAGCGGAAGGAGAGTTACAATGATTAAATTACTCTCTTAGTGGGGTCACAATTATTAGTTGTCACAAATGTGCATTGGCTGCCTACATCCTGAATAGTTAAGGAGAAAAAAAATGCTTTCAGAGCACTCATGATCTAAATAAGGATTCAAATGCAATTTCACCATTTGCTTCAGGTGATCCTGCTGCCCTCCCATCAATACAGAGTTATTGAGCACTCAGTGAATTTGGTGAGGGCTTGTGGTCCGTCAGGTGCTGGAGAGGCATTACAGAATATGAGGAAAACAAAAGTCCTGTTGTCAAGGATCCTCCTGGACCATGCTGGCCAGTGGGCATTCCTCTGTTAAAGGTCTTTGGGCATCTGAGACTTAGTATTTATTCTTTTTTTTTTTTTTTTTTTTTTTAAAGTAGGCTTCACACGCAGTGTGGTGTTTGAACTCCCGACTCTGAGATCAAGAGTCAGATGCTCTACTGACTGAGCCGCCCAGGCACCCCTGGGGCCCTCTCTTCAACAGGACTGGGCGCACGGTTCAGCCTTGCCTGTCTCCTCATGACCCAGCCTATGTTGTCAGAGCTAGCTAGCTCCCTAGTGCCTTCCTGCGGCACTGGAGGAGGACATGGGTGCGGGAAAGGCGGTTAAGAAGGCCGTGGATATGAAGGAAGTCAGTGCCAGGGCCAGGTGGATGGGAGTTCAGTCTCTCCGAGCTCCCGGATGCTCCGCTTCATTACCTGTAAAATGTGGGGGAAATGTGCACCTCACAGGACTCTCAGGAAATGTAACTGAGAGAATGAATGGAAACACAGGCTTCACCTGCCCTCGCCCCCCAGCCTGCCTCATCCAGGCTCAGCTCTGCCCTGCTCTGCCCTGCTGTCAGCATCTGTTTGTTCCCCCGCTTTCTATTCTCATGGCTACTGCTTTGCTTTAAGTCCTGATCATCTCTTGTCACAGAAACTGTATCTTTTATTTTATGGTCATCTTTTATGTTTTATATTTTTAATATTTCTTTTAAAAAATTACTTAAATTCCATTAGCCAACATATAGTACATATCTACTTTCAGATGTTGTGTTCAGTAATTTATCAGTTGAGTATAACATCCAGTGCTCATCACATCGAGTACCCCCCTTAATGCCCATTACCCAATTTATTTTTTAAGTTTTAGAAATCTCTTAAAAATGATAAAGATCGTACATATTTGTTATAAAACATGTTTCTAACAATCAAAAGTCTACAGAAGAAAAAGCAAAAATTTCTGTCTACTTCCCCAAATCTTCATTTTCTTCTATAGAGGTAATTGCTGTAAGCAGCTTGGTGTGTATCTTTTTAGAACATTTTTATAAATTTATCAAACCCACACAGGCCTTTTTTCATTATAGATAGAACCATCGTATGCATACTTTTCTCCAGCTTGATTTTTCAGCTGATTTTTCAGTTGATGCTTTCCTGTGACTTTACAACATATACACACATGGTAATTTTTTTATAAAGTAGATGATTGTGTACATTTTATCTTGCAGATAGTCTTTTATCTTAGTTCATAGATTCATTGGACTTCTTGTTTCCATCTCATACCTCTCCACCAAAATGCCAGAATGGTTTTGCTAAAAACCCAAACAGGGGAACCTTTGATGATAAGATGAAGTCGTGACTCCTTGACATGACAATTCGAAGCTCTCTACCATCTCGGTCCAGCTGATTTGCAGTTTTGTTGGAGAATTCCTTCAATTTTTGTTGTTGTTAGGGCAGAAGCTTTTTGTCCTTTGGAAAAAACCTTTGTACACCTCAGTGTATTAAACAGGTAAACGTGGGGCCCCTAAGGTTGATGTGTACCTATATGGGGGGGGTTCTCTGGATCCAAGCTCACTCAGGCACCTTTCCTGTCTCTCAAGCCCTGTTCTCTGTCCTGCTGTGTCTCAAGGCATGTTAGCCTTTCTTGAGATCAGCGTCAAAAAGTCAGAGATGTATGCACACCTTCTTAATTTCTCTTTATGCATTGCAGGCCTGCAACCCAATACTTAAAAATGAAAAACTACTAGAAGATTTTTGTTAACCATTCTTAGAGGAAATGAATTTCACACGTTTATTAACTCTTCATTGACTTGAGTGATTTGACCTGATTCCACTCATATTCTAAGATGTCCCACTTCAGACATCGAAATTTGGAGAGCCAGCTTTTAAGAGCTTAGTTTTGTTGCTTTTCTGTCCTTTTGCCTGGTGAACATATTGGGTCTTCTCCTATCACTGACTTTTTTCCTTTGCCCTGGAGTTATTACTATGTTTAGATGAACATCTAAACAGTGAGGCCTTGAGGATGGGAACAAGCAGACCAAGTAGATCATAATTGTAATCACAACCCAAGTTACAAAGCGAGCTGCAGCGCAAAATGTATCCAGGTGGGTTGTGTCCTGTACCTCTCTCAGTGCCTGGCACACAGTGAGTGCTCAAAAAACTTTTCATCCCTAGAAGGCATGTCAGGTTTGACAATTCCATCTGCAGTTGGGGCAAGGAGGAGATGAAGTTATTTCCATTGCAGAGGGCCCGTCATTGGGGCCTATCATTTGCCCTCAGTCTAACTTGGGAAGAGGCACCAGGGGATGTGTGCAGGTGATGATGGTCATCATACTTTTTTGCTGAACCCCAACGTGGCAGCTTCTGCTTCTCCTTGGTGGAAGGACTGAACACAATGGGGGAGACTGGGAGTATCCTTTCACTGCTTAATTCACACCAGTGATAGGTTTGTGTATCTCAAATTTGATAACCAATGAATGACCACTCAGTGACCACCCCGGGATCATTTTAGATTCAGCGCTGGTATCTAAGAAACTCTGAAAAAAAAAATCAAGACATAAGTAACTCAGAAGCTGAATCTGTGGCTTTTGTGGATATATTTATTTATACTTTTCAAAAGCAGTTAAGTCTACAGCTCTGAGATACTCAAAATGACATTCTTTGCTTCCTTTGACCACAGAAGCCACATGTCTACGTCATTACCAGGAGGTTGTGTTGAGGAGGTTGTGATCTTCCTACCGATCTTTCAAAAAAGCAAAAACAAATGAAAAGCCAAGAACTCTGGTATCAGTTGCAACACGTGTCTCGTTGGGGTTCTTCAGCTCTCACCAAAGGATTTTTACCTTATTCTCAGCTTGTCTTGTTACTTGGCAACCTGGTGGATCTGTTGCAAGGTGTCACCTCAGATTCTCTGATCTCTGATTTCTGTGATCATATTTAGGTTTTCCTTTTTTTATGTTCCTTGGCACAGTTTTTAAAATATGATTTGTATTTGCTTGGCTCTTTGCCAGGCATTTGGAAGGTATCCATTCTGTCTTAAATTTTGACAGTTGTGCCTCAAAGTTTTTGAAAAGATTGCTGACACAGGTTCATTGGTCTTTGAATGCATTGGGATTTTAAAATTATTATTATTTCTATATATTTTCCCAGGTAACTCAGTAACGTGTATCTCCTCACCCCCCCTTCAGCACAGCCTGGGCTCCCCCTCCCATTGTCTTTCTATGTACCATGCAGAGTACCTGATTCCAACCCAGACTTTCTTAATGGATCAAGGTAAATTTTTTCACTGAGCTGGGATCAGAACCTCAGCCTTACTCAGGGTTCTAGACATCTACTCCCATGCTGCTGGAGTTGACACTTGAGATGAAACCAGCATCCCATTTCTGCTCTAGCACTTTTCCTACACACCTTATCTTCGTATGTAATATTTTTCACTTCTAGGCATATAAATTATTTTAGCGACTATTTGAAAGTTAACTCCCTATCTCCCTCTTGCTCAAGTTGCCTAATTAGCTATGCCATTTGTCTTACAGGAGAAATAATGACTGAGAACCTTTAAGACCTGCCTTTCCTTGCCTCTCACACCTGACTGTTCATTCGGGGGAGGCTTCTTTATCATTTGGGGTAGAATTCAGCCAGATCTCCTAAGTATCAAAATTGCATCATTTTTAGATTGAGTAAAAGTCACAGAATTTTCAGAAATCTTAAAATGTATGTCTTCTGGTGAGTTCTACTAGGTCTTAGTAATAAAAAAAAATCAACGATTGACCATCAACCTAGTTTTTGGTAGCCAGGCTGGGGTCATTAAGATGAGTGGCACCGTCATGGGATGGTGTATCTCCTATGTATAGATACAAACTTGAATGTTCATTTCAAGAAAACGTGTTAAGATTTCCTTGACATTTTGGCTTAAAACGTGGAATTAGAAAAGTAAAGATCTTGAGGTCCTGGACAAGGTCTCACTCATCTTTATGAGATGCAGCTCTCAGGGGCATCTGGGTGGCTCAGTCGTTAAGCATCTGTCAGGATCCCAGAGTCCCGGGATGGAGCCCTGCATCAGGCTCCCTGCTCAGCAGGAAGCCCACTTCTCCCTCTCCCCCTCCCCCTGCTTGTGTTCCCTCTCTCGCTGTGTTTGTCTCTCTCAAATAAATAAATAAAATCTTAAAAAAAAAAAGATGCAGCTGTCAGCATGTGGTGGCATCTATTGCTCAATAAATACTTGATGAGTTAGTGAATGATTGTGAAGTATCATACATTATAGTTTGGCTTTAAATAAACAATATCAAATTATTTGGCTTATGGAAAAGGACTTAATTTTACTGTTTCGATTGTTAGTACATCCGAGTTGCCCACAGTCTGGGA
>PITA01017259.1:0-43870 GCA_004023965.1 Spilogale gracilis | reverse complement strand
GGAAACAAAATGATGGTTTTCTGCCCAGGATAACATACTTGCAACTCCAGCCTAAAAGAGATGCTTAGAATTTCCTGAAAATTGGATCATTAGAAAAAACTTAGAATGCCTCTCAAATCTATTAGATGCAGCAGGAGTTCACCGTGTGGTTGGTTGTAGAATATCAAATATAAATAGCTTTCTTATCAGTGACTGGTTAAGGGAGATAAATGACACAGGAAACGATCCCATTTATAAAGGAAAGTAAAAGGTAAAGTACGTAGGACTAAATTTAATATTATAAAAGCCTATGTTTTTTAAAAAAAATCTTAAAACTCTTTTGAAGGACATAAAAGATGTAAATAAGTAGAAGGATATACATGGTTCTTTAATAGGAAGGTCAAATATACAGATTGAATTTATTAAGTATAGTATGTTAAATATAATAACATTACCTACATTGCTCTATGAATTCATTCTCATCCTAATTAAGATATCAGTGGGAATTAGGGGCGCCTGGGTGGCTCAGTTGGTTGAGCGACTGCCTTCGGCTCAGGTCATGATCCTGGAGATCCGGGCTCGAGTCCCACATTGGGCTGCCTGCTTGGCAGGAAGCCTGCTTCTCCCTCTCTCGCTCCCCCTGCTTATGTTCCCTCTCTAGCTGTGTTTCTCTCTGTCAAATAAATAAATAAAATCTTTAAAAAAAAAAAAGATATCAGTGGGAATTGACTGGTTATGCAAACACCGGTAAAATGATACTGGGTTTATCTAAAACAGTGGGTCTCAAGCGGGGGCCTTTTGTCCTCCAAGCTAACCCAAGGAGCAACTGGCAATGTCTACGGGCTCTGTGTTAATGCTCCTGGACTCTCAGACATGTTGGAGGACATCCCAGCGTCAAAGCAGGCTCACGTCCAAAGAGGCCTCAATGTCCTCACTTGCCCATGTGCCCGACCGTTCCTGAGTTACCCGCATCAGATCCTGCATACTTGCGGCTCCAGCCTAAGATGTTTGTTCCTCTTTGATGTGCAAAGGCACTAAGTCCTCTAAGTTGGAAGGTGGATATTCTTATTGCCACGTTACATGCGAAGAAATGGGCTCACATGGGTTTGGCAGTGTTCCTAAACTCACACCCAATCTGAATTTTTTCCTCTGCCACGTCGTTTGCCGGGGGGTGGCGAGACTTGTTTTCTTCCCCATCAACTTCGTCTGTTAATGGAATCACTACCAATAGCTCACATTCTTTGCACACTGTGTGCTAACCACTGTGCTAAGTGCTGATGTGTATTATCTCTTCTGGTCTTTACAATAACCCTAGGAGCCAGGATCATTGCTATCCTTGCCGCTTGTTGGATCAGAGAGATTATGCAGACTATGCAAGTTCATGCTTAGTACATATTGTTACCGGGACTTGCTGATGAGGAAACAGAGCCTGAGAGACCATGGCACAGGTTGGATTTGCTGGTGTGAGAGTGGAGGCAGAAGGATGTTGGAGGTCTCAGGACTGAGAGGGCCAGAGGATGGGTGGGTTGGTCCCTGGCACAGGGTTGGGGGGCGGTTTATGAGCCAGGTTGTAGAGGACTTGAGAGATTGGGGTAGGGGGCGGTCAGTGGATGACCAGGTCTCATGGCATGAACCTCAGAGATGGAGGGGGTGCCTTTCGCACAGTGGAGGAGAGGCCTTTGCAAAGTGACAGTTGGGGGTGACAAGAACACCCACACCAGCTCCTGGCCCACAGATTCTGGAAATGCGAGAAAAAGAACAGACTGGCTGGAAAAGGAAGCTGTGGGAGTCATTCAGCCGCAGAATGGATGGAGCAACCGGAAAGGAGGCTCAGAGTAGGGGGTGTGCTGAATTCACTTGTGAGTTCTTGAGGGCCCTGAGGGCAGAGGAGAGGTCACTGCATCTATGTAGGGCCGAGAGCCTTTAAAAAATCACAGACAGCCAGGAATGAAGTTTTCTGTCTCATTTTTGCTTCATAATATTACATGGATCATTTGTTGATGATTACATTTTGTGGTTAAAAAGTTAACATTTTAGGTTCAGCATTTTCATTTTTCTTGTCTCTTTTTACATTTAATTCATTTTTTAAATTGTGGTTAGAACACTTAACATGAGATGGACCACCTTTGCAAATCTTTAAAGCATATAATCCGGATGTGTTCACAATAGGCATGATGTTGTAGGACAGATCTCTGGAACCCTGCACCCACTGAACAAGAACTCCCAGTGCCCCCCTGCCCAGCACCCCCACAGCCACCATTCTACTCTGCTTCCACATAGAGAGGAGTTTGGATCTCTTCGATAACCCATGTTAAGTAGGTTCATACAGCATCATACAGCATGTGTCCTTCTGAGACTTGCTCATTTCACTTAGCCTATCTTCTAGGTTCATCCCTGTTGTACCCCATGTAAAATTTCCTTCCTTTTAAAGGCTGAGTCATTTTCTGTTGGATATAAGCATGGCATTTGCTTTATCCCCCCCCATAATTGAGGGACCAGAAATGACAGTGCCTGGAGTAATCTGGTGGTGTTAGGAGGTTTTGAACTTGGTGCTCATGTCAGTAAAGTCCTGGGTTCTTTTTTTTTTTTTTTAAAGATTTTATTTATTTATTTGACAGAGAGAAACACAACTGGAGAGGGAACACAAGCAGGGGGAGTGAGAGAGGGAGAAGCAGGCTTCCCGCCGAGCAGAAAGCCCGATGTGGGGCTCGATCCTGAGTCTCCAGGATCATAACCTGAGCTGAAGGCAGTCGCTTAACCAACTGAGCCACCCAGGCGCCCCAAAGTCCTGGGTTCTTAGCTTGATGGTACCCTACAGTAGTTCCATGACCCTGCACATCCCGGGGGTGTGTGGTCAGTCAGGGCTTTGGTGTGACACGAGGGTTTTTCTCTGACTTTGCACAGAGATGCAAAGGTAGAGAGCTGGTTTCTGGTGTTGTCCTAGTGTTCTGGGTCCTTTTTTTCTGTAGCTCACAGAATTGGGCACTCTCCCTGCATCTCCCCCAATAATATTGGCATTTCTGTGATCTTTCCATTCAGAAATGTGGCTCGCTCTCCATTTTTCTGAGTTTCCCTTTTTGTCTTTCAGTAAAGTTTGGTCTTCTCCTCTTTTTCCTCCTTTCACTGTTGAGTTTATGTCGAGATTTTATACTTTTATTACTATGTGGATGGGATTCCTTAGTCATTGTTTTTTTAAGTAAGCTCTAGGCCTAACAGGGGGTTTGAACCCACGATCTCAAAATCAGGAGTCTCATGCTGTGCCGACTGTACCAGTCAGGTGTCCCCCACCCCCATCATTCTTTTAAATATGGAATGCTCCATAAATTTGTGTGTTATATTCCATATTAACCTCTCTGTCATTCCAATTTTTTAAAAAGATTTTATTTATTTGACACAGAGAGAGATCACAAATGCAGAGAGGCAGGCACAGAAAGAGGGGGAAGCAGGCTCCCCGCTGAGCAGAGAGCCCGATGTGGGACTTGATCCCAGGACCCTGAGATCATGACCTGAGTGAAAGACAGAGGCTTAACCGTCTGAGCCACCCAGGTGCCCCTGTCATTCCAATTTTAAAATGTGTGCTGCTGATATGAACACTCATGCTTTTTAAAAAAGATTTATTTATTTGAGAGAGAGGGAGAGCATGCAGGGAAGTGGGGGGAGGGGCAGGAGGAGAGGGAGAGAGAGAGAGAATCCTCAAGCAGACTCCTCACTGAACGTAGAGCCTGATATGGGGCTTGATCTCATGACCCTGAGATCATGACCTGAGCCGAAACCAAGAGTCAGATGCTTAACCATCTGAGCCACCCAGGTGCCCCTCATTGTATTATTTAAGTAGATACTTTCCTAATATTTAATTTATAACTCCTTCCCTCCCTTGCTGGTACTAGTGGTTTCCTTCAATGAATGGTTTCCTGTTGATTTTCTTGTGTTTTCCAAGTGAATGATTATATCAGCTGCAGATAACAATGCTTTTTGTCTCCTCCATCCCAATAATTGTGCTTTTGTTGTTGTTGTTGTTGTTGTTGTTTATTTTAATTCCAGAGCAGTTAATTACAGTGTTACATAGTTTCAGGTGTACAATATAGTAGGTCAGCAACTCTGTACATCACCCAGGGCTCATCCTGATAAGTGTGTTCTTAATTCTCATCACCTGTTTCCCCCATCCTCCCCACCCATATCCCCTCTGGTGACCACCAGTTTGTTCTCTAGAGTTAAGAGTCTGTTTCTTGGGGTGCCTGGGTGGCTCAGTTGGTTAAGCCACTGCCTCAGTTCAGGTCATGATCCTGGAGTCCCGGGATCGAGTCCCACATCGGGCTCCCGGTTCCGTGGGGAGTCTGCTTCTCCCTATGACTTTCTCCCCTCTCATGCTCTCTCTCACTCACTCTCTCTCTCCCTCAAATAAATAAAATCTTTTTTTTAAAAAAAGAGTCTATTTCTTGGTTTGCCTCTCTTTGTTTCATTTCTTAAATTTCCACATATGAATGAAATCATATGGCATTTGTTTTTCTCTGACTTATTTCACTTAGCGTTATACTCCGTAGCTCCATCCATGTCATTGCAAATGGCAATATTTCCTTCTTTCTTATGGCTGAGTAATATTGCACTGTATACATATACACACCACATATTCTTTATGCGCTCATCTATCAGTGGACACATGGGCTGCCTCCATAGTGTGGCTATCGTACATAATGCTGCTATAAACATAGGGGTCCAGGTATGTATCCTTTTGAATTAGTGTTTTTGTGTTTTTTTGAGTGAATACCCAGTATAATGTCTGGATCATAGGGTAGTTCTATTTTGAACTTTTTGAGGAACCTCCGTACTATTTCCACAGTGGCTACACCAGTTTGTATTCCCACCAACAGAGTAGGAGAGTTCCTTTTTCTCCCCATCCTCACCAACACCCGTTGTTTCTTGTGTTGTTGATTTCATCCACTCTGACTGGTGTGTGATGACATCTTGCTGTAGTTTTGGTTTGCATTTCCTTGATAGTCAGTGATATCCAGTAGTTACATATTTTATTTCTGATTTCTACTGTATTGTGTGGGCAACCCAAGTTGGATTAAATGTTAGTGATGTCCTTGTTCTCATTTCACTGTGACTGCCTTTGCCAGCAAATAGTACACAGAAAGTTTGCTTGAGATGATGTTTGCGTGTTCAGTTCTCTCCTTCCTGTTTTGCTCAGAGTTGTTAATAGGATTGGTGTTGGACTGATTCAGTGTCCTCCTGCTGGTCTGTTATTACTTTGATTTTCGCTTTTCTTTGCACCCTGGACTCTCCCTCAGGAGATTAATGTATATATATATTTGGTCTTCTGGGTATGTGTTCCACATTATATCTTTTCTTTGGTCCTTTTGATGACTTTCATTCATCTTCTGATTTCTTTTTTACCCCCTAAGATTTATTTATTTGAGAGAGAGAGAGTATACAAGCAGGAAGGGCAGAGGACGAGAGAATTTCAAGCATACTGTGCAGAGTGTGGAGCCTGAAGTGGGGCTAGATCCCAGGACCCTGATATCGTGACCTGAGTTGAAACCAAGAATTGGAGGCTAAAGTAACTGTACCACCCAAGTGTCCTGATCTTCCGATTTTTTACAGTTTACCACCTAAGATGCTTTAATATGCATTTCTTTACTTAAGCTCTTGTTGTTTTTAATCTTTAGCCTAATTTCTCTGATCTCAAACTGTTTCTTCTTCATGACGTCTTGCTCTAGCTTCGAAGCTATAAAAACCCCTTGAATTTGACTAGGGACAACAATTAGAGATTTTCTAGAAATTTCCTATTTCTTCCAGTAACTTTGTTTCACAGGTGCATGTTTGCCTGGGTTTCTCAGATGGTTCCCCTTTTATGAACTTCCAGAACTTTCCATGTCCACCTAGTGATTTTTCTAGGTTCATTCTTTACAGAGGGAAGTCTGTCCTTTTCTAGATTCATTCTTTATGGAGGGAAGTCTGCCCAGAATTGGAAACAAAAAGGGAATCCATTGTAGAGGATACCACTGAAGTGTAAGGTCATATCTTTTATGCCCAGTTGAAGGAAGAAGGAAAACGTTTTTGAGTTGGTTGGGGTGAGAGTCGGGAGGTAAGTTTGCGGTTTTCTTTCTTTTGTGTTTTGTTTTGGGGTTGCACTGTTGTTTTGATATCTGCCGGAAGGTGGCGCTAGCTTCCCCCTCTGGCTTGCTCACTGCTCCTGCTGGTGGTGGCTTTGTTGCCCTTGTTAGTAGGGCTTCCCCCCCACCCCCGTTATTTCCTGTACACAGCTTTGCGAGTGAAATTCAGTCAAGGAGAAAGGAGCACCAGGGAGCCTTCTGAAGATCCACCTTGCTGGACCCGCTTCCCCCTTTTTTATCAATGAATATTGTATAATGCAGCCTTTAATATCCTGATATGAAATCCACCCGTGGTATAACTTACCTATATACATAAATATATAGAAATAAAAGGAAAAGAAGTTGTAATCAAATACCTGCACAGTGTTGACATCAGGGACTCTTTATAATGCTGACTACTCTAAACTCAGCTATCCAAATCTTCCATAGATTTGCTGGTTAGTTGCATTCCTAGAAAATTCAGTGTGTAAAAATTGTTTTTATGTTAGTAAGCAAAACAGTTAGCCTCTGGGCTCAGATCATTATAAACAGTTTTTTCACCTCTGAGGGGCTGGCCTGTCCTAAGAAAGGAGAGTGGGGGGGGGGGCAGGCACACCCTGACATTTGCAAGGCCTGGGGCAGGAGTACAAATTTGTTTCCACTATTTATTCCTCAAGCTGTGATCAGTAATGAAATATCCTAGTGAGGAATGTGAAGTGTCAGGGATTTCAGATGACCTATTAGCTTGTGGATTTGATGAAAATAATTTTCTTGCTCATTTTCATTGCTTTTATCAGGAATGATTGAATTTTATGTGGCAAAGTTTGGGTTTTTTTTCTTCTCGGCCTTTTTCCCCCCTGGGTTCCATATTAGTATATTCTAATTTTTATTCATGATTTATAATCCTCCTCAAAAATTGAAAAAAGTAATGATATTCAAAGTGTATAGTTTTTGTATAAGTTTTCATCAAAATTTAAAATCAATATAAAACTTGAAAATGTATTTTATGTTTTGAAAATAAACCTTTAATTTTGCAGTAATTGTAGATTCACATGCAGTTATAGCAATAATAGTGTAAGATTTCCCTGTACCATTTACCCAGTTTCCCCCAATGGTAACGTCTTGGAAAACAACAGTAAGATATCACAACCAGGATATTGACATTAGTGTGGTCTGGTTATAGAATATTCCCATCACCACAAGAATCCCTCTTGTGGTTCTTTTATAGCCACATTCAGTTACCTGAACGTGGCCCCTTCCCCTTCTTCTTTTTAAATTTTATTTATATGAGAGAGTGAGAGCATGAGAGGGGAGAGAGTTAGAGGTAGAAGCAGACTCCCTGTTGAGCCAGGAGTCGGATGCAGAACTCTATCCTGGGTCTTGATACTGGGACTCCAGGTTCAGGATCTGAGCTAAAGGCAGCCACTTAACTGACTGAGCTCCCAGATGCCCCTCATGGTAGTTTTAATTTGCATTTCCCTGACAGCTAGTGATATTGAACATCTTTTCATGTGCTTATCATATTACAAAAAAATCTTCAGTGAAATATTTTGTTCATATCATTCACTCTTTTCCCAGTTAGGAGTGCTTGATTTTTTTTTTCAGTTGAGTCTTGTGAGTTCTTTTCTTTCTTTTTTTTTTTTTTTTAAAGATTTTATTATTTGACAGAGAGAAACACAGGGAGAGAAGGAACATAAGCAGGGGGAGTGAGAGAGGGAGAAGCAGGCTTCCCGCCGAGCAAGGAGCCCGATGTGGGACTTGATTCCCGGTCTCCAGGATCATGACCTGGAGGTGACCAAAGGCAGTCGTTTAACCAACTGAGCCACCCAGGCACCCAAGTCCTGTGAGTTCTTTATTATATATTTCTAGATACTAGTTTTTTGTGTATATGTGGTTTGCAGATATTTTCTCCCAGTCTCTGCTTTGTCTTTTTATCCTCCTAACGGGGTCTTTCATAGAGCAAAAGTCTTTCATTCTGATGAAGTTCAATTGACCATTTTTTTTTCCTTTTATGAATTGGGCTTTTGATGTTAAGTTTAAGAACCCTTTGCCTAGTTCCAGATTTTGAAAATTTTCTGTTTTTTCCCTAAAGGTGTTATGGTTTTACATTTTGCATTTAAAGATGGGATCCATTTTAGTTAATTTTCTATAAATTATGAAACTTAAGTCAAGGTTCACTTTTTTGCAATGGATGTCCAGTTGATCCAACACCATTTGGTGAAAAGCATAAGGGTGTCCCTCCTCTACTGAACTGCTTTTGCAGTTCTGTTGAAAGATAGTTGGGCATATTTGTGTGGATTTATTTCTGGGTTTCTGTGTTGTACCATTGGTCTACGTATCTATTGCTCTGCCCATGTCTCATAGTCTTGACTATTATAGCCATGTAAAAAGTCTTGAAATTGTATACACTGATTCTTTGATATTATTCTTCTTTTCCGCAGTTGTTTTATTTAGTCTAGTTCCTTTTACTTTTCATTTAAATTTTAAAATAATATCATCCACATATACAAGGAAATCTTCTGGGAACTGACATCTTTACTGTCTTGAGTCTTTCAAAACACAAACATGTACATCTCCATTTAGATCATTGATTTATTTTAGCAGTATCTTACAGTTTTCAGCATACAAATCCTGTACCTATTTTGTTAGATTTACACCTGTTTCTTTTTATTCTTTTTTTTTAGTAGTTGTAAATGTTACATGACTGTATTTTTAATTTTGGTGTTCATTACTAGAATAATTAGGTGCAGTTGATTTTCATATGTTTATCTTGTATATTGCAAACTTGCTGAACTCACTAGTTCTAAAATTTTTTTTGAGATTGTTTTTTGACAGAGAGATTGTGAGAGAGGGAACACAAGCAGGGGGAGCGAGAGAGGGAAAAGCAGGCTCCCCGCCGAGCAAGGAACCCAATGTCTGGCTAGATCCCAGGACCCTGAGATCATGACCTGAGCTGAAGGCAGAGGCTTACCCCACTGAGCCACCCAGGCGCCCAGATTCCTTGGGAATCTTAAGGTTGTATACAGTTGACCCTAGAACACAGGTTTAAATGTGCCCATCTGCTAATATGCAGGATTTTTAAAAATAAATACAGTACCATACTATAAATGTATTTTCTCTTATAATTTTATCTCTTTTAAAATTTATTTATTTTAAAGAGAGAGAGTGCATGAGCAGGGAGAGAGGGCAAAAGGAGAGAGAGAGAGAGAATCTCAAGCAAACTCTGCACCGAGTGCAGAACCCCAACTCGGGGCTCAGTCTCACAACTCTGAGATTACAACCTGAGCTGAAACCAAAAGTCAGATTCTTAACCAACTGAGCCACCCAGTTGCCCCTCTTATGAGTTTCTTAATACCATTTTCTTCTCTCTAGCTTACTTCATTGCAAGAATGCAGTATGTAATACATAATAACATACAAAATATGTGTTCATTGACTGTTTCTGTTCATCAGTAAGGCTTCTGGCCAAAAATAGCCATTAAGTTTTTGGGGGAGTCACAAGTTACACACAGATTTTCGACTATGCAGGGAGTAAGTGCTCCTAGCACTATACCTAACTTATAACTGTTATTCAAGGGTCGGCCGTATGTGTACATCTAGACATAACACTGAGTCAAGTATAATTCTGAGGAGAAAAAAAAAAACATACCTCAGGAAAGCAAAGCCTGAAACCCTGAGCAAGCTATTCCAGACACTGGTGCAGGTAGATTCTTCTTTTTTAATTGCCATCATTCCTAAGTAGGGGATTCTATTAAGGAAGATATTTGTGTGTGTGTGTGTGTGTGTGTGTGTGTGTGTGTGTGTGTGTGTGTGTGTAGGGAGGGTGGTGGTGAATCACATTCTATAAAAATACCCATATTTCAGGTTTTGCTCTAGGTTCTTATATGTGTCATTTCACTTAAATCTCATAATTCTAGGAGACGAGTAAGATTTGTTTCATTTTACAGACAAATAATAGAGATAAGAGAAAAATAGCAAGACAGCTGGAAACAGAAAAACCAGAGAGAAAAAATAAAGAGAGAAAGAGTTCCTTCTTTTTTTTTTTTTTTTTAAGGTAGGCTCCGCACCCAGCGTGAATCCCAACTTGGGTCTTGAATTCACCACCCGGTGATCAAGACCTGAGCCCAAATCAAAACGAAGAGTCAGACACTTAACTGACTGAGCCCCCCAGGCACTCCACCCACAAAAAGCTGGTTCTTTTTTTTTTTATAAATTTTTTTTTTAAGATTTTATTTATTTGACAGCAAGAAACACAGCTAGAGAGGGAACACAAGCAGGGGGAGTGAGAGAGGGAGAAGCAGGCTTCCCACCGAGCAGGGAGCCCGATGTGGGGCTCGATCCTGGGTCTCCGGGATCATGACCTGAGCCGAAGGCAGTCGCTCAACCAACTGAGCCACCCAGGCGCCCCAAAGAGCTGGTTCTTAAAACGATCGATTTAGTAGACAAACCTCCAGCAAGACCAACAAAGAAGAAAAGAGGAAATACAGATGCCCAAGATGAATAAAACAGGATTATCACTTTATACCTTGCAGACTGAGAACGATTGAAAGGAATGCTATGCATCACCACACACGTGAATTTGACAACTTAGAAGAAATGGACTGACTGGTTAAAAAGCACAACTCCCCGTGTGCAGATGACATGATTGTCCCAAGTGCCCTGTGGGAGGCTGTGAGCTTGGCACGAAGTATCTTAGCAGCCAGAAGAAAGAGGGAAACCTGATTCATGGGGACAGAAATGAAAAGAAGCCAGCTATTCATGAAACACACAGCCCTTTCTGGGGCTGAAACATGAAAAAAAAGAAAGAAAGAAAGAAAGAGAGAGAGAGAGAGAAAGAAAGAAAGAAAGAAAGAAAGAATCTCCTTTAAGAATTCAAAGGGAACAAGGGATTCAATATTATAAAATCAACAAAGTCATGATGTAAAGCAAATATAATTTGGCTGGATACCCCACTACCGCTCAGTAGGTTAATATTTTCTCCTTTATTACTCTTTTTTTTTTTTAAAGATTTTATTTATTTATTTGACAGAGAGAAACACAGTGAGAGAGGGAACACAAGCAGGGGGAGTGAAAGAGGGAGAAGCAGGCTTCCCCCCGAGCAGGGAGCCCGATGTGGGACTCGATCCCAGGTCTCTGGGATCATGACCTGAGCCGAAGGCAGTCGCTCAACCAACTGAGCCACCCAGGCGCCCCTCTCCTTTATTACTCTTAAAACAATTCATAAGTTTACACTCTCTCCACAGTATTTGATCAAAACCACCATGTTCCCATTAAGTTTCAATTTACTTAAACCAAGTGATGCCAGTGCTAGGAGAGAAGATTGGATTTTGTGTTAGAGCAATAATATATCAGTAAGCTCCCGGAACAGGGATGGGATGTTATCAATGATGGATGTTTATGTGAATAACCAATCAATGTCTCTTAACTGAAAAGTGGACGATGCACCGAATAAGTATGGCAGGGGTCATCATAAAGATTCAGGCACTAGATGGTTATAGGGCTGAAGATGGAGAATGAGGACATTCTCCTCTGTGACTGTCCTTTCTATTCAAACACTGTGACTAAAATCCTTTTATGGGGTCAGCTGCCTCTTCTAAATGTCTGCGTTAATTCTTCTAAGACACTGATCATGGGTATTGTTCCTTTAGCTCAAGCTGGTCCGAATGGCATGGCCTGCTACCAATTACCCAGGCTTTATTATGGAAGAGCAGAAAAGACAGGGTCCCACCGTGGGACAAGTCTTATGTTCAAGAATAAAGTTCGGCTTTTCTGGGTCTGTGTAATCATCACGTTGGATGGAAGGGAAACTGGAGGTCTTTCCACTGAACTCATGGAACATTAAAGTCCCAGTCCTTGAATTTGGCCATGACCTTCTGAAATGTTCAAGTGGTTCAGTGGAAAACATGATCAGCTCTGTTCTCTTATGGGGCTTTTCCTGGCTGCCAACACAAGTAGATTTTCACTGCCGTTTTCTTTCTCCCTGAAAGTGTATTTGGGATGACTGAACTTGCTGGTCAGTTGTCCCTGTTTCCATATTGATTTCCATATCAAAAATCAGTTTCTTACTGTGGAAAGTATTTTTCCCAAGCCAATTACAGTACGGATAGAATAGAGTGTACACGGTTGGTACCTTCCCCGAACTGAACGTTGTCCCTGTTTTCTTAATGCTGTTGGAGGGGATATTTATCCTTATTTGATCCATGTCAAAAGACAGCCCAGTTATGGTGGTTTTGTGCTTTAGGAATTAGTTTTGGAACATTAAGCCAAGAGATTTATAATTAGTTAAGTCAACATGTCTTTGATAGGCTATGTATAGAGAATTACATTAGGAGCTACCTGTGAGGTTGATGCCAGAGAAGCACAACACAAGACTTGTGCACAGTCAGTAGAGTGACAGCAAGACTCCAGGAGGAGTCGTGGGGGACCTTCCTGCCACACCACACCTGTGTGACTGTAAACAGAGCAGTCTGCCACCACCACTCCTGCCATAGGCAGTAGCCAAGTCTGTGGATTTTGAAATGAAAGCAAGTGGAGGGGTGCCTTGCTGGCTCCATTGGAAGAGCATGCAATGCTTGATCTTGGGGTCGTGAGTTCGAGCCCCACATTGGGTGCAGAGATTACCTGGAAAAATTTTTAAATAATAATAAAAAAGACACAAAAACAATAATGAAAAAGGAAAGAAAGCAAATGGAAAGAGTCCTAAAGCAGTCTGGCTTATTCTCAGTGAGTTTTCCTAGGTAGTCCATAGGGCTCCTGGTGATCTCCAGGTGTCCTTTTTAGGCCCTTACAACCCATCCCTCTACACATCCGTTCTACCAAACTCTAGTTCTTCATCAGGTGAAATATTAACTTCTTTCTTTATTTGTATTTTTGTTTATTTGTTTTTCACACAATTCAAAATGGGAAGAGCACAGTGGAGAGTTTTGCCCCTCACCCCTTTGCCCGGCCACCACACTCGCCAGGGTGCAGTAGCTTCCGGCAATCTGGTCCCCTTCCAGGGTTACCAACTGTGTATGGCAGCAAAGGTACGCCCTCCCAACACACCCCCATCTGTCCACAAATGGCGGCACCCACGGCCCCAGCGTTCTGCACCTGTGCTTGCTCTCTGAGCAGGTGCCTTTCGAAGATCATTCCCTCCTGGAGAGCCGCCCTGCTCTGGGTTGGCGTCTCCCTGCCACCGTTTCGTCATTTCTCAGTGGATACTGTTGGTAGCTCCTGACCTCATTCATAAGTTATCTCAGCATTTAGGGTTGTAATTTCCCCCAGGGCCAGGACATTTAAGCTCCTTAGGTGGTTTTCTAGACTTCCATTTCCTCGCACTAAGGTTTGGTCTCCCTTTTGCAGGACAGAGACCATCTTGGGGGTCTACGTGCATGAGAGAAGACAGAATTTCAGGCAAAGCAGCAGGAGCAGAACCATTTACAGCCAACCTCAGCTCCTTTTTAGGATCAGCTTTCCAGGCCATTTATATATATAGGTTTCTGCCAAGTTCATATTCATCCAAGGCTATGTGTCCTATTTTTCAGGTTGGACATGCCCTCATGTTTGCTGGGGCACTTCATGAATAATTGTACTTTCTTTTCTTTTTTTTTTTTTTGATTTTATTTATTTATTTATTTATCTATTTATTTATTAGATTTTATTTATTTACTTGACATTGAGAGCATGAGCAGGGGGAGCTGCAAAGAGAGAGAAGCAGGCTTCCTGCAGAGCACAGAGCCCTGCAGAGCACTGGGATCATGACCAAAGCCGAAGGTAGACGCTTAACCCACTGAGCCCCCCGGGTGCCCAGTAACTGTACTTTGACACAAGTTGTTTCAGACCCTCCCCCTTCTTCTGCAATTGATATCTGTGAGTCACTAGGGCTTAGAAGCCCACCTTGGAGAGGCATCACATGGGACTGTGGACAAGTTGCTTAGCCTCCCAGAGTCTTTTCTGTATCACAACATCCATCTCAGGAAATAAAATAGTATCTGCGAAGAACTGGGAGCAGAGCCTGAAATGTAGATGTTTTTATAAAATGGGATTTTCCCCTCTAACCATCATCTTCCCTAACAGAATTGCCTACTTAGGAATTATGCAATTAAAATTTAAACATCTACCTGCCTTACACTCAACCTTCTTGCCCAGACTCCTTCAGCTTCCCTTTCCTGAGATGACAGGGTTGGTTTTTTTTCTTCTTTTTCCAAAGGTAATGTCACTTGTATACTGTCATCCATTCCTTTTTTTTGGTTAGAATGAAACTTTTTCTTTTTGGTTCCAAGCAGTAAAATTGGGGCCAGGATTTGACTTAATATATGGTAGAATGTTCTAATAGCAAAGAAGTGTGTTGTCCCAGGAAATCAAGACTTCCCCATTATTGCTACAGAGATATTCATTCTAGACAAGCAACTCTCTAGTGGAGATGTTGTAGGATGATAGGATTAGGATCTTCATTAAAGTCCTTTTCAATCCTGAATAGGGGTGCTATTAGAGTCAAAGACCTTCACTTAAATCTATTTCCTCTTGTCTCCTTCCACATGGGAAACACCATTCCAGGCTCTAGGTCACTTGATGACTCGCAAGCCTATACCTGTGCCTCGACTTGCACCCTGCATTCCAGAAATCTCCCTCCAACTGTTTGCTGACAGTGTCTCACGGATGTTCTACCCATGTGTGCATGCATTCATTCCTTTGACAAATATTTAGAGAGTCTGCTGTGTTCCAGGTGTCTTTCTAGGTCTGGGGATGCAGCAGTTAACAAAGCAGCAGGAGTCTCTGCTCTCCTTGATTTCAGGTTGAGTTCCCATCGCATTTGTCTCCTTGAAACTCACCACCCTCACTGCAGAGTTGCTTTCCTGATTCCCTGAGTAGAATCTGGGCTCACCCCAGCCACGGGACCATTCCCTGTCATACAGATAAATCTTCACGAGCTGATGGGTAGCTTCTTTCCCTTCAACGTGGAATTGTCTTTGCCTTTTGCATATGTCCACTTCTTTTCATGTCCTCTGACTTCCCCTGAGCCAGGCCAGCCTAGCATTGCCCACTGAGAGCACAGAGGCCTCCTGGCAGGAGTTGCATTGCTGTGAATACCTGCTGTATACTCTCCATCTGTATGACTGGGACCGGTTTAGGTCCATTCATTGGCAAAGTTGGTTAAACCAGGGAACCCTGGGTGCCTGGGTGCCTCAGTTGGTTGAGCACTTCAAGTTCAGGTCATGATCCCAGAGTTCTGGGATTGCGTCCCACATCAGACTCCCAGCTCCATGGGGAGCCTGCTTCTCCCTCTGACCTTCTCCCCTCTCACGCTCTCTCTCTCTCTCTCTCAAATAAATAAATAAAATCTTCTCAAAAAACAACAAAAAAACCCACCATGGAATCCTAAAAAAAAAAAAAAAAAAAAAAAAAAAAAAAAAAAAAAAAAAAAAAAGCAACATGTATACTTGAAACATTTTGTTTTTACTGAAAACATATACAAGGGTCTATTCATTCCCTGATCTCTGGCTCTGGGGCCAAGACATTTTCTTAGAGCAGACCTGTTGCTTGGAACTCTTTCATGATTCCTTTCACGCTTGCAATATGGCTTCCATGATTTTCACTTTTATTTTATTTTATCTTATATTATTTTTTTTTGGCGGAGTGGGGGGCAAGATCTTAGAAACCTCAGAAGAGAACAGTGTGTAGTCGGATCCTCTCCTATGTTGACCAACGTTCCCTTTTATAGCTGTGCCAGGCAATTCTGAAGGACTCACCTTCTGGGAGTCTTTTTTTTTTTTTTTTTTTTTTAAGGTTTTATTTATTTATTTGACAGAGAGAAACACAGCCAGAGAGGGAACACAAGCAGGGGGGAGTGAGAGAGGGAGAAGCAGGCCTCCCACCGAGCAGGGAGCCCGATGTGGGGCTCGATTCCAGGTCTCCGGGATCATGACCCAAGAGGAAGGCAGTCGCTCAACCAACTGAGCCACCCAGGCACTCCCTGGGAGTCTTTTCAAAGCATTCAGTGTGGCTTTTGAAGAAACAATGCCTCTGTGTGTGTGTGTTCCTATTGTATTGGTTTCCATAATAGCTAAGTGATGTAAATAAAACCACCGGTTACATGGGTTCAGCACAAACACATTGACCCTTTGGAGGGAGACAGTCCGACTGGTGGGATTGGAAGGGCGCTGAGGGGCAGGAGACAGGCCGACCTACTAACCGTCTTGGTCTTGCTGGGGTCTTGTTATGTCTTATCTTGGTCTTGCTGGGGTCTTGGTATGTCTTATCAAACCGGGGCACCTTGATGATTTGGGTGAATCAGTGATCTAGGAACTGGTAGTAGGTGGTGAGCGAGGGAGCAAGCTTAGTATCACCAGAGTCATCTGGTCAACCGCAGCTCTCCTCCCACTACCAATCTGCTCCAGCACCTTGGGGCGCTCTCGTCTGGGTGAGGAGCGAAGGCAGACCCCTCGCCTTGATTCAGCGTGACCTCCCTGCAACCCTGTCGTGGTCCCCTGCTTTTGCCTTGAGCTCCAATCCCAGGCCACCGGGTGCCTCACTCTCTGAACACATTCAGGCCTTTTTCACAATCAAGCCTTTGTTCATCCCAGCAAACAAAGACGTGGCAGGCCTTGCTCGCCCACAGTGCGCATGCCCATGCCAGGCTCCTCCCTCCCCTGCCCCCTGCCCCCCCGCTGCCACTCTGGACATGGACAGAAATGCTGTTCATCGTGACAGGAACGGGTCCCAGGAGCACCTCCTGCACAAAGCCTTTCTCGATCTCACAGCAGGATGTGCCTTTTCTCTTTTCAGCGTCCTCTGCAGCACCGCGCTTGTGTTTCTGGAAGATGCTCGCCATGTGTCGCCTTGTACTGTTTGTGTCTCCTGTCTAACAATGCTCTGTGGCTGCTTTGAGTGGACTCTGGCCGCTGGGCCCGCTAGCAGCACATTCAGGAAGCCAGCCTGTGAGAGTGGGTGATGCCTCTCTTCTTTCCCCTCCTTTATCTCTTCTTCAAAGCCTGCGTCTTTCTGGGCCATGTTCCTGGCAGTGACGCTTCCCTCAGTCTTCTGTCATGCTAATTGATTCAGAGTGAGGACCCGATGCGTTTGATTTCGGAAATAATACAGAGAATCTTGAAAGCTCATGTGTTTATCTCCCTCGAATTAAAAGAAAAACAGCTTTACTGAAGTATAATTTACATATCATCAATTTCACTCATTTAAAAGGTGCGGCCCTGTGATTTCTAGTAAATTGACTGAGTGACAACCATCACCACAATGGAGTTGGAGAACATTTCTGTCACCCCAGAAAGATCTCTCATTACCCTCCCAGGCAATCCCTGTTTCGTCCCCAGCTCCGAGCAACGACTAATCTTTCCGTCTTCCCAGATCCTTGGATTTTTCTTACCAACTTTTATCACTGGAATGATGACTGGCACCAGTGTATCTGCCTGAGGAACTTTGCTTCTGATAACAGGAAAATCTGTTACTCCTTTGACTGTCCCCATGTTCACATTTTTCTTGGTTTTCTTGGTGTGAACCTAGCCTCTGTTTAGCAACTTGGCCCTTGGCTTATTTAAGAAAATTGAGGTTTGGGGACGCCTGCCTGGCTCCGTTGGAAGAACAGGTGACTCTTGATCTCTGGCTCATGAGTTCAAGCCCCATGTTGGGTATAGAGATTACTTTAAAAAATAAAATAAATAAATAAACTTAAAAAAAATGTTGGGGTTTCTCCCTCCATTAGAATATGGAAAGCTTGGGGCGTCTGGGTGACTCAGTTGGTTAAGAGACTGCCTTCAGGGCGCTTGGGTGGCTCAGTTGGTTGAGCAACTGCTTTCGGCTCAGGTCATGATCCCGGAGACCCGGGATCGAGTCCCACATCAGGCTCCCTGCTCAGCAGGAAGCCTGTTTCTCCCCTCTCACTGCCCCTGCTTGTGTTCCCTCTCTGGCTGTGTTTCTCTCTGTCAAATAAATAAAATCTTTGAAAAAAAAAAAAAAGAGAGATTGCCTTCGGCTCAGGTCATGATCCCGGAGTCCCAGGATCCAGCCCCAGGATCAAAACCGCATTGGAATCCCTGCTCAGCAGGAAGCCTGCTTCTCCCTCTCTCATTCCCCCTGCATGTGTTCCCTCTCTCGCTGTATTTCTATCTGTTGAAAACAACAACAACAAAAACCCAAATCTTAAAAAAAAAAAAGAGAATATGGAAAGCTTGAATGGTGTCATGTATAAAACATATACTAGCTATTATTTCTTGTATAAAGCAACCTAAGCTCCTCCAATGCAAGAAAATCTTGTCTCCTGTATATTCAGTATAGGGCCCATAAAGCCACTTACATTATTGTTTTGGATAACAGATAGTTTTTGGCAAGAAAAATGAGATTATTTTTCTTGTGCGAAAATGTAGAAAAGTAGCAAAAAAAAAAAAAAAGTGAAAGCATGATCCAGAATGCCAGCTCTGAGAAGCAAGCAGGGTTAAGCTACGGTGATTATCTTTCCTATCGTCTCTCTCAGCATTGACACAGTGACAAAGACAATTTTTGATGTAGTCACCAAGCCAAGGACGCAGCTTTGGGTGCAGTGGAAATCCAAGCCAGATGTGGGTGTTCTTGGGAGGAGGCTTGTGGCAGGGGCGTCCTATGACCCCATAAGGCACAGAAGCCATGGGCCCCAGCAGCACTGGGTGGATGGCAGGCCTGGCCTGTGGAGTAGTTCAGTGACTAGGACAGCAAGAATGGGGAGCAGTGGCTATGGGGAGCTTCCTTGTGCAGTTGAGTGAAAGATGGAGGTGTAGGCTGCGGCCGCTTGACTTCCCAAGGGAGCTCTGCAAACAACAGAGCATAAGGAACACATGCTGTAAGTGCACTGAGTTCTTGCTTTGAGAACTTGGAAGCTGCCACGCTCCTGGGATGAAGGTCAAGTTATAATGGTGAATTACTACAGCCCGAAAAATACCATGTGATGCTGTTAACATGACCCCATTTCTACTTCTAGACTTGTGCAGCCAAAGGAAACATTAGGTTATACAAATAGATAGGTAGGTCATTTGCCTAGGCCTTTCTTTCACACATATGGTGAACTTCAGAATCTTGAAGGTCAACGATGATTTTTTTTTTTTATTATTTGTGCCAAGCTCCCAGGGAAGGTGGTGGGTAGATAATAAAGCTCTCAGATACTTGGAGGGTGGCCTGAACATGGTCACTAATGAGTCAGTGGCTGAAACAAGTACAGACAATGGGAAGTTTTGTGTATAGGGTTTTACAGTGCTAATTATCATATCTCAGTCTTATTTCATTTAGATTGTAGCAGTGGTATTCATAGTTAAGCCCTGTTGAGGACAAAAATATGTTTTCTATAATTCAAGAAGGATTTCCAAGATTTTCTTTCACAGTTTATAGTTACTTCTTGTAAGAAACCTTTTCTGAATCCTGAAATATTGGTCTCTGAAGATTCAGTGTCCAGCTTCTACTAGAGGCAAAGAGGTATAGATAGGAAACAACAAACAAGCAAGAAAGTGCTATGGCAACAATAGGCCTGAATTACATTCCAGCTCCTTACTTTTAATCTATACGTCTTTGGGCAAGATAGCTAGATGTCCCTGAACCTAAGTCTTTTACTTTTCTTTTTAAGTTTTTTTTTTTTTTTTTTAATTCATTTGAGAGAAATACCAAGACAGAAACAGAGATAACACAAGCAGGGACAGACAGAGGCAGAGGGAGAAGGAGAAGCAAACTAACTCCCTGCTGAGCAAGGAGCCCAACATAAGTCTCAATCCCAGGACCTGGAGATCATGACCTGAGCTGAAGGCAGATGTTTAACCATCTGAGCCACCCAGGTGCCTCCTGAGTCTTTTACTTTTCAGAGGAGAAAGAGAATAGCTACCAGGTCAGATCAAATCTGAGTCAGCTGGACTTCCAAACTAAGGAAGTATTGACTTTGTATAGCAAAAGAAAAAGGTGATTCAAAGGTTATTTAATGTGAGGGCACAGTAATGCCCCCAGGAATCTAGGTTCTTTCTGTCTTTCTGGTCCACCATCCTGAGCATGTTGCTGTGGCCCTCTGGCTAGCTCCCCTTGCCATCTCAAGATGGCTGCTAAAGTTCTGTGAACTTGAGCTGAGAGGACAATATCCAGTGGAAGAAGAGCATCTCTTTCAGCACATCCGTTGAAGGACAAGAATACTCCCCAACCCTCCCACCAGCAGACCTCTCCTTATGTTGTTGGCCAGAACTGGGTCACACAGCATCCCTAACCCAGTGGCTAGCAAAGTAAATGGAATCACCATGACTGGCTTGGACTGTGTCACTAAGATTCTCTCCTGGGTTAAGAATAGTGTGACTCTCCATCAGTGTCATGTCCAGGGAGTTCTTCAACAAGAAAGGAGGAGGAAAGGGCTGATAGTCCTGATAGTCCAGTGACTGTTATTTCTGTGTCGCTTTGACTTTGAGGTAATTTATTTGGATCATGATTTTTCCCCTCAAAGGAATAGACTTTATTTTGTAAAGCAGTTTTAGCTTTACAGAAAAATGAGTGGAAAGTACAGAAAGTTCCTGTATACCCCTCACCACCCCCCTTCCCCTAGTCATTAATAACTTGCATTAGTGTGGTACATTTGTTATAATTGCTGAACCAATATAGAGCCATTATTTTATTAACTGGAGTCCAAAGTTTATATTATGGTTCACTCTTTATGTTCACTCTTCAAAACATCTAGCCACCACTGATCTTTTTACTGTCTCCATAGTCTTGCCTTTTCTAGAACGTCATGTAGTTGGAGTCATACAGTCTAGAGCTTATTTTACTCACAATATACCTTTCTGTGGTTTAATAGCTCATTTATTTCTTAGGACTGAATAATAGTCCATTTTTTTGGATGGACCATGATTTGTTTGTCCACTCACCCATTCAACATCTTGATTGCTTTCAAGTTGGGGCAGTTACGAATAAAGCTGCTGGAAGCATTTGTGTACAGGTTTTCCTGTGAATGTAACTTTCTAACTCGTGTGGATGAATGCCAAGGAACGTGACTGATGGGTTGTGTGGTTTAAGGATACATTTCATTTTGTAAGAAACTGCTGAGCTGTTTTCTCAGATGCCTGTGCCATTTCTGCATTCCCAAGAATGATGCCCCAGGGCCTTCCTGTTGCTTCCCATCATCACCAGCATTTGATAGTATCAGTGTTTTGGACTTTCACCATTCTCATAGGTGTGTAGTGGTATGAATCATGATTTTTTTTAATTTTATTTATTTGACAGAGAGAAACACACCCAGAGAGGGAACACAAGCAAGGGGAGTGAGAGAGGGAGAAGGAGGCTTCCCGCCAAGCAGGGAGCCTGATGTGGGACTCGATTTGAGGACCCTGAGGTCACGACCTGAGCCAAAGGCAGACGCCTAACCTAGCCACCCAGGTCTCCAGCCTCCTTTTAAAATGGTTTTATCTGGCAGCCTCTATCAGCATCTCAAACTCATTGATCAAGGTTGTTTGAGGATGTGCCTTGTTTACCCAGTATTTAACATTGATTTGATCCTAGTGATTAAAAATGCATAGACTCTGGAGACATTTGGGAAAATTTTAGTATGGGCTATATGTCATGTAATATTTTAAAAATATTATTTTTCTTGGATGAGATAATGCCGTTGTAGGAGAATGCCTTAGGAGAACATGGTGCAAGGGTTTAGGGGTGAAGTGTCATGATGTCTGCAATGTAGTTTCAAATGATTCAATGAAAAGAAAAATGGAATGATCTGGAGATAAAAAGCAAATGGTAGACTATTTACAATTGGTAGCTGAAGGTGGTAAATGTATGAGGGTGTTCATTATAGTGTTCTCTCTGTACTTCTCTGTGAATTTGAAATGGTTCAAAATGAAAAGTGGAACAATAAAGAAAAGTTTTTTTCTCCTTCAATATTATAAAAATATTCAACCACATTTACTTCTAGGACTTTTTTCATATTTTATAATTTATATTAGACTTAATTTTGGCATAAAGGGTGAGATATGGGTCTCACTTCATTTGAAGTGCTACTTTATAGCAAATTCTTTTAAATCTGAGGGTGTATATATATATATATATATATATATATATATATTTTTTTTGCATTTCCATTCTGTGGTAGCCATACTATTTTTCTTATGTAATTTATGACATTTAAAAAAATTATAATAAGGTAAATCTTGCCCCTTTAGTCTTTCTCTTATGAGTTTTCATATGTTGTTCAATGTCTTTATTCATTCAGGTGAATTTTGGAATAAACACATTGAGTTCATTATTAATTTGCATTTTGTTCAAATCATAGATTAGGGACACCTGGGTGGCTCAGTGGTTAAGCAGCTGCCTTTGGCTCAGGTCATGATCCCAGAGTCCTGGGATGGAGCCCTGCATCAGGCTCCCTGCTCAGCGGGGAGCCTGCTTCTCCCTCCACCTGCCTCTCTCCCTGCTTGTGCTCTCTCTCTCTCTTTCTCTGTCTCTGTCTCTCTGACAAATAAAGAAATAAGATATTTAAATAAAATAAAATTAATAAAATCATAGATTAATTTGGATAGACTTGACTTTTATGTAATTCAGCCTTCTCATTTCAATAACATAGGATTTCTCTGGGTATCAAAAATTCTTCAGAAGTTTAAGTAACCATCACAGAGCTATTTTGTTTGAGAAGTTAGTATTTTAGCTGCTAGAGTAAATAACTATATTATTTACTTCACTTACTATACATTAGATATAACAGATGCAAAATTTATTAAGATGGCATCACCGCCACACAGAGTTTATAATCATATAAAGAAGAATGGTTAAAATAATGTGGTTCTGTGGGAAAACACAAGCATTTACAAGACATACAGAATTTTCATGAAGAAGAGAGTATTTAATTGTGGCTGGGGTGGGTGGGCTCACCGAAAGTGATTGATGCCTGAGCAAGTATGTATGTATTTATGAAAGAAAGCGCAGGAGTGGGGAGGAGAGGCAGAGGGAGAAGAAAAGAGAATCTCAAGTTGGTTCCACACTCTCAGCTTAGGGCCCCATGTCGGGCTGGATCCCACCACCCTGAGATCATGACCTGAGCTGAAATCAAGAGACCAATGCTTAACTGACTGAGCCACACAGGTGCCCCTATCTGAGCAAGAATTTAAATATTTTTTTTAAATATGATTTTATTTATTTGAAAGAGAGTGAGCGAGCATAGGAGCGATGGGGGAGGGCAGAGAGAGAGAGAGAGGAGCAGACTCTCTGCAGAGAGGGAGTCCAATGTGGGGCTCCATTCCAGGACCCTGAGATCAAGACATGAGCCAAAGGCAAACTCTTACCCTACTAACTCACCCAGGCACCCCTCTGAGCAAGAATTTAAAAGATGAATAGGTACTTGCCAGGAAGCCAGATTATTTTATATCAGAGGATCAACTCAGAGGGAATATAGCAGATATAAAAGCACAGAGGCCTGGGATGTCTGGGTGCTTTAGTCCATTAAACATCTGATCCTTTGTTTAGGCTTGAGTCATGATCTCAAGAGTCCTGAGACTGAGCTCCTGGTCAGGCTCCACACTCAGTGGGGTGTCTTCTGGAAGATTCTCTCATCCTCCCTGTGCCCTTCCCTCCACTCATGTGCTTGCTCTCTGTCTCTTTAAAATAAATAAATCTTTTTTTAAAAAAAGAGAGGGAGCCATAGGCATCCAGGAGGTATCTTGAGTTGGTTTCTTATTTCATTGTCATAAAGAGACACAGGTTAATTGCTTAACATTTTATGGATTAATAAAATGAGTCATCAGTTTTCAAAACTCTGTGTATAAGGATGTAACTGTTCTGTAAATTAAAGTTGTGTCACTGTTACATGGTTCACAGTTACAGCCTTTGTCTATCATTTCATAAATATTTGAAGTCCATCATCTTTTCTGGGCTTATTCTTCACCTTTAAGAAAGGGAGTGGGGAGCCTGAGCTGGGTTTCATACACATTCCTTCTCTAAAATAATCCTGTGCAATTTATTTTCCTTAGTATGCTTGTTCCTGTGTTCTCAGTGCTGCTTGCGTTGTGTAGGTTGCAGAAATAGAACTATGGCTCCTCTTTTTGACAAATTAGTTTTGTTGAAGAAAGCAACCCATGGCACTGTTTAAAGGAAGCAATGTGTACAAGCTGATTGGTTTATGGTATGGCCTGTGGATTCATTCGTTCATTCCCTGTTCTTAGGAACTTTGCAAACTTGGAGACAATAAACCAGTAAACAAATAAATATATAGCATGCTAAATGGTGATATGCATCCTGGACATCAGCAAAGCAGGGAAATGTGTACATTTGAGGGTCTGGCTTACTATTTAATGTGGTGTGACAAGAGAAGCCCCTCTTAGTGGAATGATATTGGACCAGAGACCTAGGAAGTGAAAGAGAATGAAATATGTGGTCTGTGTGATGTAGGAATGTGGGGGAAGAGCATTCCAGGCAGAGGCAGAAGCAGGGGCAAAGCCCCTTGGGTGGGAGATGATTGGCTTATTTGAGCAACAGTGAGGAGGCCATTGTAGCAAAAAGCAGTGTGAGGGGGAGAAGGTGAGTCCACCAATGGAAGGAGGGGGTGATTATTTAGGGCTGTGGAGACCAGTGTAAGGGCATTGGCTCTTCCTCCCAGTGAGACAGAAAGCTGTTGGAGCCTTGTAAATGGAGGTGTGGTATGATTTGACCTAGGTTTTAGAAGCACCACTCTGTTACGTGAAGATTAGAGTATAAAGAGGCAGGGGCAGAAGATGGAGACTGGTTAGGAGGCAGTTGCAGTCATCCTGATGGGATGGTCGGTGGCTTGGACCAGGTGGTAGCAGTGGACATGGTGAGAAGTGCTGAGACATGGTGGCATTTATGAGAAGTGTTCTGACGTAGTTGATCTATGGAGATGAAGAAGACTACATGAGACAGCTATGGAAGAAAATCAAGAATTAGGGCTTTTTTCTAGTTAAATCGGAGGTGCTTATTGAGACATCTAAGTAGAGGTGTCAGGAAGGTAGTTGGTTAGATGAGTCTGGAATATAGAAGTGGGTACCAGGCTGAAAATATATAGGAGGTACTTCAAAGCCACAAGGTGGTGGGGACAGCCGAGCTAGAGAAGAGATGACCAAGGTGGATAGAGATCATTGGGCTTGGGGGCACTCCAGGTGCTAGAGATCAAGGAGATGAGGAGAAGCCAGCAAAGGGGATTGAGAAGACACCAGAGAGGTGGGGTCCTGGTGTCAACTCCTCCTGTTTTGAGGAGTCGAATGATCACTGGTGACCTAAGATGTTGATAGATAAGATGAGAACTGAGAATGGGCCATAGCGTTCAAGTAATGCAAAGAGAATCAACCATTCCACTCATGATTTTATTAGTCCTAAATATTTTTCACTGTAAGATTTACTTATTTTTAGCTGTTTTCACTGTCAGATTAACTATGAAAGTCGTTCAGGGCAATTTCCGTTAAGTTAGTTATTTCTGATACGCAGCAAGAACAGTTACCACTAAGGATTGGTATGCATTTTATCATTTGCAGTAGTAGTCATCTTGGATAACCGGTAGGTCTTTGTTAAAGTGTTACTCGTCTTCACGTCCTTCTCAAGAGTTGCTTGTGCGTCCGTTCATTCATTTACCCAGGAAATCTCTCAAGCGCCTGTACGATGCCAACCCTACCTAGGTTTTGCCTGACATTAGATTTAATGTCTCACGCTCAGCATCTTGCCTTTCTCGTGGCCCTTGGCGTCAGCCTCCCCGCAGTGGGGTTTTTCCAGCCTGCCTTGCCCAGTTGCAGTTCTCAGCGTCCGCCCCTAGAGGCCTGAAGTCGGTCAGCTGGTGCGGCCCTCCCACGCGTGGGAGGGAAACCTTCCGACGCTCTAGGGTGATATGCAGATGAGATGGGAGGGCACTATGCAGATGAGATGGGCGGGCCTTGCCGGGCAGGCTGTCTGGAGTTTAGGTGGGTAGGCCAGCGAGCGGGCGGTATGCAGATGAAGTGGGCGGGGCCCGCCCGCGCGGGCGAGGAGCGGCTCCGCCGGCCGCCGCCGGGAACTGGAAGGCGCCCGGCCCTTTCTTTGACTGGAGCGGACCCGCCGGACGCAGCTACCTCGCCAGCCGGAGCCGGCGCGAGCCGCAGCACGGCGGACACCCCGTCTGAGGCCGGCCACCCGGCCGCTGCCGGAGTCCGCCGAGCATGGGCAACCACTCGGGGCGGCCCGAGGATCCCGAACCAGGTCTGTGCTGTCGGCGGGGGTCGCGCCGCGCCCCCTCGCCGGCCCGGCGCCCTTCCCCCACCCGCTCTTCGGGCCAGCAGCGGCCGCGCTGCCCGCGGGCGCCCAGGGGGCGAGTGGTAAGGTGAAGTTACCGGGATGTGAGTCTTGCCTCTGGAATGCGCTAATTGGGTTGTGAAATTACCTGTGCCTGTTCCGCGACAAGGAAATGCCGTTCACCATAAACACGTACCTGGAAGCCCTGCGTCCACTGGGACGCAGCGAGTGGGGCGGGCGGGAGCGGGTCTCCGTGGCCGGGAGCACGCAGGCCTGGCCGGTGGAGAGAGGGGTCGGGGGGTGGGGGGGCTCCGTGCGGATCCCCGAGAGGACTCTGACTTGCCGCTCCTGTCTGCCGCCCAGACAGTCTCCAGTACCGTGCGTATAGGCAGTTCTTGCAGACTTTCTGGGCATTTGCAAGGGAAAAGTGTGACTTGGCAGTTGTGTTTTGGTTCATTGTCCATTTTGCTATGCATCGTTTGCGTATCACACACTTTCTGGAGTCCCGTGGAAGGTGGCAACCCGTCAGCAGATCTGTTACTCATCAGACCGAGGGCTTGATTGTGGCTGTTTCTCACCCAAAATAGTCCGTGCTTATTCTGGGATACCAAAAACTTTAGCGGCTTATCAAATTTTTATTTCCTTAGAAATTAAGCGAGCCTGGTAGAGTCAGCTAGGCTCTCCTTTTCATCTTCTGGTTATCATCCTGCCCTCCGGCACAGATTTAGATGCTGATAACCACGCGTTGTGTTTAAAAACAAAACCAGAACATTTCTATTCTGTCACATGAAGGAAGTGGAATTTAATTTAGCCTCAAAAATTGCATATTAGCTGATTGGAGAGAGATGGTCGACTTAATGCTGGAATTCTGGAGTGGCAGCTGGCGAGTATGTGTTCCTGTGACACAGAACTCTTCAAAATTTTCTCAAGGGTGTAATTTTTTTAATTGGGGTTTGAGGATGTTGAGGCTTTGAGAGGTGGAGTGACTTGTGCAAATGACATCCTGGAATTGGGATCAGCGCTGTAAGTAGACCTTTGGTCCTCCTCCTAGCCTGGGACCCTTGCTCTTTACTGACCTCACAGTGTCTCAGCTGCGCGTGGTGGCAGGGAGGCCAAGCAGCCTTAGGCTGTATCCTTGGGGCTGGGCAGAGGTGGGGTGCCTTGGACTGGAACAACCATGAGGGAAAACTTTGCTACAGGGGAACACAATGAAGAAAAACATTTAGAGACAGGGTTACTGTGTAGATTACATAGGGGTAACTAAATTGCACAGCAGGTATCCCAATTTCTTTGGGCAAAACAACCAATATTTGCAAAATAATGCCATTGTCATAAACAGTGCTATGATAAATTATTAGGTAAAGCATTTGTAACATTTTAAAAACACGTCATTAGCACACAGCTGCCCAGGTATGAGTAAAAACTCATTTCCTTTGTATCAAAATTGCAAAGAGACTGCCCCTCTTGTTAGAGCCTTTAAGAGTTATTTGGGTTCTAATTTCTAAATGATGTTGCTTTCTTTTTTTTTCTTTTCTTTTTTTAAGATTTTATTTATTCAGGGGTGCCTGGGTGGCGCAGTCAGCTAAGCATCTACCTTTGGCTCCGGTCATGATCCCAGAGTACCCCAAGTTGGGCTCCCTGCTCAGCGGGAAGTCTAACTTTTCTCTCTCTCTCTCTCCCTCTCTCTCTCTCTCTCAAATGAATGAATAAAATCTTATTAGAGAAAAAGAGAAGACAGAGAAAAAGCATGAGTGAGGGGGAGGAGCAGAAGGACGAGCAGATGCCTGGCTAAGTGGGCAGCCTGATGCAGGACTTGATTCCATGACCATGAGATCATCATCTGAACCCATATCAGGAGCCAGACACTCAACTGACTAAGCCACCCAGGTGCCCCAAAGTGACGTTGCTTAAAGCATTGTAATAGACAGGAGAGGGAAAGGACACTGTTAATACCAGGGACTTATTTCATTTTTCAAGAATGAATATAATTTTACAGGAACTTGATCTCATTTGCTGCATGTAAAGATAACAGTTGGATGGGGTACCTGGGTGGCTCAGTCGTTTAGTCTGCCTTCGCCTCAGGTCATAATCCCGGGGTCCTGAGATTGAGCCCCACATTGTGCTCCCCGCTCAGTGGGACGCCTGCTTCTCTCTTCCACTCCCCCTGCTTGTGTTCCTCTCTTGCTGTCAAAATAATAAACAAAAGCTTCAAAAGAAAAAAAAAAAGATAGCAATTGGAAATCTTAGGAACTGGCGTTGCCTGAAAGTGTGAGTATAGGGGCGCCTGAGTGGCTCAGTTGGTTGGGCAACTGCCTTCGGCTTGGGTCATGATCCCAGAGACCTGAGATCGAGTCCCATATCGGGCTCCCTGCTCGGCGGGAAGCCTGCTTCGCCCTCTCTCACTCCCCCTGCTTGTGTTCCCTCTCTGGCTGTGTTTCTCTCTGTCAAATTAAAAAAAAAAAAGTGTGAGTATAATTTTAACTGGTCTCTTGATGCTGTAATGAAGTGGTATAGAATGCATCAAGAAAAATCTCTGGAAATTGTTTTGTTAAAGATGAATGTATCTTTAGTCTGCCTTAGCATGATGGCCTCCCACTGGCAGTTGCGGCTCCCTGGACTAGAATCAGAACAGGTGCTTCAACAGGTTGTCAGAGCACCTGGACCAGAGATGAGTAGCCGAGGTAAGGTGGATACAGGAAGGCTGGAAAAGAGGAGAGCAGGTCTGATTTTTTTACATAGTTCTTTTTTTAAAAAAATATTTTATATATTTATTTGACAGAGAGATAGATCACAGGTAGGCAGAGAGGCAGGCAGAGAGAGAGGGGAAGCAGGCTCCCTGCTGAGCAGAGAGCCCAATGCGGGCCTCTATCCCAGGACCCTGAGATCATGACCTGAGCTGAAGGCAGAGGCTTTAACCCACTGAGCCATTCAGGCGCCCCATTTCACATAGTTCTTGTACTGTGTTATTTTTGTTCTTTGAGATGAAGGCCTTTAAAAAGGATTAGGGGGACTCCTGGCTGGCACAGCAGTGGGCTGTCGATCTTGGGGTTGTGAGTTTGAGCCCCGTGCTGGGTATAGAGGTCACTTTAAAAAAAATTGTTAATAGGGGCACCTGGGTGGCTCAGTTGGTTAAGCGACTGCCTTCGGCTCGGGTCATGATCCTGGAGACCCGGGCTCGAGTCCCACATCGGGCTCCCTGCTCCGCGGGAGGCCTGCTTCTCCTTCTCTCACTTCCCCTGCTTGTGTTCCCTCTCTAGCTGTGTTTCTCGCTGTCAAATAAATAAAATCTTTTGAAAACAAATTGTTGGGGTGCCTGGGTGGCTCAGTTGGTTAAGCAACTGCCTTCGGCTCAGGTCATGATCCCGGAGACCCAGGATCGAGTCCCACATCAGGCTCCTTGCTTGGCGGGAAGCCTGCTTCTCCCTCTCTCACTCCCCCTGCTTGTGTTCCCTCTCTGGCTGTGTTTCTCTCTGTCAATAAATAAAATCTTTAAAAAAAATTGTTAATAAACAGAATTAGAAATGAAAGAAGTTCATTAGAGACCTGACAAACACAAAAAGGAGTGGGAAACCAGAATTGTGCTGAGGAAAGTTTAACTTATTTATTTTTGAAGATTTTATTCATTTATTTGTCAGAGAGTGTACAAGGGAGAGAGCGAGCCCAAGCAGGGGGAGAGGCAGGCAGAGGGAGAAGCATACTCCCTGCTAAGCAAGGAGCCCGATGCAGGACTTTATCCCAGGACCCTGGGATCGTGACCTGAGCTGAAGGCAGATGCTTAACTGACTGAGCCACGCAGGCGTCCTGAGGAGAGTTTTATTTTTTATTTTTTTATTTTTTAGATTTTATTTATTTATTTGACAGAGAGATCACAAGTAGGCAGAGAGGCAGGCAGAGAGAGGAGGAAGCAGGCTCCCTGCTGAGCAGAGAGCCCGATGCAGGCCTTGATCCCAAGACCCTGAGATCATGACCTGAGCTGAAGGCAGAAGCTTAACGCACTGAGCCACCCAGGCGCCCTGAAGAGAGTTTTAGACCATGATGCAGATCCCACTCTTATGAAAGGAAGCAGCGAGGCAGCAGGTTTGGGCAGGGAGAGCTTCAGAGAGCTGTGCAGATCTGGCGAGGTCTTGGCCAACTGAGTGGGGGAGCTCCAAAACAGACTGTCCATTAGAGTCCCCGATTGGGCAGAAATGGCCAGTCCCCAGTGCTCTTGCTGTGGTCAGTCACTGCTGGAGGTGGACTGGGAAGAATATACCTTCAGCTCAAAAACTAGATTGAGTCCTGGGAGCCTGGTGGTGCCAAAAGCCAGAGGTGTCCGCTAACTGCAGTCCTCATAGCTGAACACTGAGTTCTTTCTGGAATAGTGGTCCAAGTGGCACGCCTCATGGCTACCTTCTACAAGACCTCAGTTACTTGGACGGGAGTGTGTATGAAAGGGTAAATGAGGTAAAACCTCCATCTTAGACTTCCCCTCCCCAGACTTAACAGGGCTAGAATGCCCCCTCACCTTTTCCAGGTGGAAACACCTCATCCTCTCTAGGGCACTCTCAGAGGTGAAGTCAGGCTCTTGACTGCTGCTTCTTTTCTAGCCCTGGAGTTGGCCATGGTGGCAGCAGGTTTACTCTTTTGTGGTGTCTGTGGTCCTCTGAGTTGGATCATTATGACTTGTGGTATTGCAGGATGCACGAGAGAAATGGGTCGAGTGAGAGACATGAAAATTTGCATAAGTGAGGGCAGCTAGAATGAGAACTTCCTAGAAGTTCCCAGTTAAGTCTTTCAGCTTCCAACCAGGTTGTCAATACCGGCGTCGTAGAGAGGGCTGCTCAGTCTAGTTGTGCAGGTTGTGCACAGTTCAGAGGCATCTGGGTATAAAAGGATGAGGGGGCCCAGGTAGGGTTGTATCAGTTCAGTGGAAGGGGTGCCATTTTGCAGTTTTGCCTTTCTGTATTCACACAAAGGTGCCTAATACGCTAAAGGAGGCCTGTGTCAAAGGTGAGTTTAGTAGGCTTTACCCTGTGTTTATTTTTTATTTTGTTATTTTTTTAAGTTTCTTTTTTTTTAGTAATGTCTCCACCAGTGTGGGGCTTGAACTCTCCATCCCAAGACCACGAGTCACACGTCTTTCCCAATAAACCAACCAGACACCCCAGCATGTATGTATTTAAACAACAAATACAAACGATAAAAAACAAAGGTAAAATCCTCTACTCAGACCCACTCAGGTCCCACTTTAGATTAGTGATAGGTAATGCTAACTGGTTCAAAGACCAGTCCCCAAATAGCCACGTAAGACAGTCAAAAGTTGGGCACAGGGGTGCCTGGGTGGCTCAGTTGGTTGGGCGACTGCCTTTGGCTCAGGTCATGATCCCGGAGACCCGGGATCGAGTCCCGCATCGGGCTCCCTGCTCGGCAGGAAGCCTGCTTCTCCCTCTCTCATTCCCCCTGCTTGTGTTCCCTCTCTGGCTGTGTTTCTCTCTGTCAAATAAATAAAATTATTAAAAAAAAAAAAAAAAAAGTTGGGCACATACGGTTGTTGGAGGCCGAAGCTGGTCGCCATTCATCTTCAGCGCCTGGCTGCCAAGCTGCGCTGGCTCTGCCCACAGTCAGGAGGGGAAAGCACTCATGGAGGACACTGCAGGAGACTGTAGGGGCCCGGCTTGGAGGAGTGGTGCATGTCATCTCCGTCTGGGTTCCACTGGCCCGTCTCAGTCACACAGCCCCACCAGGATGCTCAGGAACCAGAAAATGTCTGCATGGAGTGCTAGGCAGAGGACAGCCCGGATGCTGTGAATACTGGCAATTTCTTTCCAGACAGTCAAGCACACGTGTGTCAGTATTAAGAAAAATTTGATTGGAAAAATTGAAAGACGTGGAAACACCCATATATCCACCACCTAGATTGTGCAGTTAATATTTTGCTACACTTGCTTTATATATCTGTCCATCTCTTCATCCTTTCATTTGTTATCCTACCTTATTTGGGGGGGGGGCATTTCAAAGAAATGGTGCTTATCTCCATAATTCTGCATAATATGCTCTACCTGTACTCTTTCTTAACTTCTAGCTCTCAAGGCTCTCTACTAACCCTCACTGTGAAAGTTGAGTTAATGCATTTTTACTACTATAGTCTTGCTGCTGCCACTATCCCATTCCTGCAAATTATACTTAAATTTTTTGAAGCTCTTGTTAGGATGGTAGAATGATGAAAGTAGAATATAGATGGTGGGTATACAGTTTTTCACTGTAAAATTCTTTCAGCTTTGCTGTATGAAATTTTCATATAAAAATGTTTAGAATTCTAATGAAGTCTATTGTTTACTACCTGTAGTTTTTTCTTTTTTTTTTTTTCTATCTGGATTTCTTGACTAACCAGCTTTAAACAGTGTCCTTAGCTATAGGTAAATGGGGATATAACATCCCTAAATTTCTTCTTTCTTTTCCACATTATCCTCCATACCCTGTCCTGTTCTGCCTCTCAACTTCTCACATGGCGAGAATGTTCTATTCCATAATTAGTGTTATTAAATCTTGTATGCATTGTCCGTAGATTGATTCTAAAAGTTGAAAACTAATTTAACATATTAGGATCCCATATGTATTATTCACTAGAGAACCAGGTAGTACGTACATTTAGGTTGATAGAGGAGGAAATATAATCTTACATTGCCTAACTTGTGTTCTGTGGCACAAGATGATACTGCTTTTTTTTTTTTTTTAAAGATTTTATTTATTTGATAGAGAGAAACACAGCCAGAGAGGGAACACAAGCAGGGGGAGCGAGAGAGGGAGAAGCAGGCTTCCCGCTGGGTAGGGAGCCCAATGTGGGACTCGATCCCGGGTCTCCGGGATCATGACCTGAGCCGAAGGCAGTTGCTTAACCAACTGAGCCACCCAGGCGCCCCAATACTGCTTTTTTTTTTAAAAGATTTTATTTATTTATTTGACAGAGAGAGAGAACACAGGTAGGCAGAGAGGCAGGTAGAGAGAGAGGGGGAAGCAGGCTCCCTGCTGAGCAGAGAGCCCGATGTGGGACTCAATCCCAGGACCCTGAGATCATGACCTGAGCTGAAGGCAGAGGCTTAACCCTCTGAGCCCCCCAGGTGCCCCTACTATTTTTTTTTAAGATTTTTATTTATTTATTAAAGAGAGAGACACAAAAAGTGAGAAAGAGAGCACAGGCGGGGGAGAGGGGCAGAGGGAGAGGGAGAAGCAGACTCCCCACATGTGGGGCTTGATCTCAGGACCTTGGGATCATGACCTGAGCCAAAGGCAGACCCTTAACTGACTGAGCCACCCAGGAGCCCCAGACGATATTACTTTAAAAGAAAAATAGAAGGAGTTAGTACAAGTATTACAATTATTTACTTTCAAAATCATTTTAACATGCTTTTATCCTGTTTATGGAACTTCTCAGTTTTACCTCCATTATCATAGAGAATGTATTTTCTTCTTGAAGATGAAAAGCACGGTGGTTAAGACTTCGGGCTTTGGAGCTGGGCTGTGCAAATCCCAGTTTGTCACTTCCAACTCTGAGACTTCGGGGCGAGTGATTTAAGCTTTTTGAGTTCTTTTTTTCATCTAGAAAGGGTTTAGAAATATAACCTCCCTCATGAGGTTGTTGTTAAAAAGTGTGAAGGGTTAGAATAGCCTCACACATAGAAAGTGTAATAAGCATGTTTAAGTTTGGACTTGGTTCCCTTCTGGTCCTGTCTCACTCTTGGGTTAGGCCACTACTTCTCAGATCGTCCAATTCTTTTTTTTTTTTTTTTTTAAGATTTTATTTATTTGATAGAAACACAGCCAGAGAGGGAACACAAGCAGGGGGAGTGAGAGAGGGAGAAGCAGGCTTCTCGCTGAGCAGGGAGCCCGATGTGGTGCTCGATCCCGGGTCTCCGGGATCATGACCTGAGCCGAAGGCAGTTGCCCAACCAACTTAGCCACCCAGGCGCCCCTAATTCTTATAGTTCATAATTGGGTGTCCAAGATCTTCATTCAGATAGCCACATGACATGGTTAGAGTTTGTACTTCTGAGGCACATAATAGATAAATATTTCCCATCTAACTCCAAAGACTTTTGACTTGATAGAATAGTACCTGCTTTTCTTACACTTTGTCTCTTAAGGCAATTTCTTTTTTCTTTTTCTTTTTTTTTTAAATTTTATTTATTTGACAGAGAGAAACACAGCTAGAGAGGGAACACAAGCAGAGGAGGAGTGAGAGAGGGAGAAGCAGGCTTCTCGCCAAACAGGGAGCCCGATGTGGGGCTCGGTCCCGGGACTCCAGGATCATGACCTGAGCCGAAGGCAGTGGTTTAACCAACTGAGCCACCCAGGTGCCCTGGCAATTTCTTGATAGTAATCAAAGTGTGATTTAATGGTAGATTTCTCTAATGGGTTTGTCTGACTTACTGGGTCAGTCTACTCAAACAATAGTATCAGTTAAAGACCCTCTTCCCCATCCTACACACACATACACACACACACACAGTGTACCTTAAATCAGACAGGACCTTCTATATTGATAAAAGTACAATTCAAGAAGAAAGAATAGCAGTTACGAAATTCATCACAGTCACTAGCAAACCTTGGAAGTGACTATAGCAAAACTTATTAGAAATGCATTAAAAAACTCATGAGTAAAAATGAGAGAATTCAGCAATACATCTTACAGTTTTTCTAAATTGTTCATGGGATGGTTAAAATGTTGATCTGTTCTATACCAGAAAACTTCATTACAGTCTCTTAAGGGAAGTTTTAGTGGCCACTCCATGATCATAATGCAATACAACTGTAGATAATAAAAGGTGAAGTTTTAAAAACTTAATCCATTTAGAAAAGTTTGACCCAAATAGATATTGAAAAATGATTATGAAGTCCTCCCTAAAGCTTCAAATAAGCAAATTCATTCCTCTGAAACTCTTCAATGTCCCAAAAGAAATAATGAAAATAAATCAGTTACAATACTCAGAAATTGGAAAATAAACAAGAAAAGAAATTTGGGGAAACAGGAGGGTGTTTTTTGAAAGGGTAGAAATTAGTGAAGCAGAAAACAGTGTGTGTTTCACTCTTTTCTTACCTTCAGCACCTAGTACATTGCCTGATACTTGCTTGGCACATAGTATTAATTGAATGAACAACCTCCCCCCGACAGAATTGAAAAATCTGAGTGTGTTCTTTGTTAAAACAATGAAGTAGATAGAACTGTAGTTTGATTAAGGAAGAAACAACAGAAATGCCCAAAATTTGCAGTGTAAGAATATATATAATCAAAGATGTGGCTATTAAAAAATAGAATAAAATTACAACATTTTGATGAAATTGAAAATGAAACTACTAAAATCAGTTCATGAGGAAATGAAACACTTGGACAGAAAAGTAATCTTGGAAGACATCACAAAGTAACTTAAAAGAAAAGCTCCAAAAATAATCCTGAACCTGGATGGTTTAATAGGTAGTTTCTCAAGTATGAGAAATATAATTTCCATGCTAAAGTTATCTAGTGCATTGTTTCCTAGAGATTACTGTATTATGAGGGGTACAGGTAATGGTTTAAGGTATATACCCGTGTCTGTTTCTTATTGATGAATTTAAAATGTGTTTGAAAATTATATCTAGTACATCAAATCTATGTTGCTTAGGATGTGGTTAGGCTAAAAAATGAGCCAATGTTAAGTTTATGCAGAAAAGTAGTAAATCTATTATAATAGGACAAGAAAAAATGCAAATATAGCCAGAATTGTGAAGGTGATACTCAAATCATAGAATCTTGGAAAAAATTCTGAAGTACATAAGATGAAAAGCATTCCAATTTATTTTCACAAAAGTAGTGCTAGTATTGTTAATGTTGTTCCTAATACCAAAGCCTTTCAAAGATAGAGTCGACAAAGAAAGCCAGAGTTCATTCTTCCTGATGGCGGTATACATGTCCTAGCTGAGATACAAGCCAAATTTAATCCACCCATATATTATATTTATTTTTATTTTTTAAATATTATATTTATTTATTTGAGAGAGAGATAGAGAGCACAAGTAGGCAAGCGACAGGCAGAGGGAGAGGGAGTAGCAGGCTCTCCGCTGAGCCGGGATCCTGATGCAGGACCAGATCCCAGGACCCTGGGATCATGACCTGAGCCAAAGGCAGCGCCTTGACCAACTGAGCCACCCAGGTGCCCCCAACCATATATTTTAAATAGTTTACCACTATAAAAAACTTGTTCATTCCAAGAGTACAGTAGTACTATCCTATAAATTTACACTAATAGTAAATTGAAAGAGAAGGAATTTTCATTTTACTTCATGTCGGTAACGCATTTACTACATTTATCTGTACTAAATACTAAAGCATTTATCTATCTCAGAAACATTTAATAGTAATGAATGGATTCTTTCTTAAGATAATAAAATGGTCTGAAAGCCGCACACACTGTGCTTAACAGGAAACTGAAAACATTTCTATAAAGGTCAGGAAAATAACAGCAGTGCCCATACAGGACATTGCTTCTAGATAGACTAGCCAAAGCAATATAATTAAAAAAAAAAAATTTACAGAATGTGAGACAAAATCAGCATTATTTCTGGTACAGTAATTTTCTTGCATGAGTAGCCAGGAAGGTCAACTGATAAGCTATTAAGACTAATGAGAATTCATTGAACAGCTTGGAAATGCACATATACATATATGATATGTCATAAATGTATAGTATACGTGTGCATTCCATATGTATATATGTAAGGGGTGTGTGTGTGTGTGTGTCTAACGGTAGCTTCCTTTATGCTAGTAACAACCCGAAACAGTGGTTTGTTAGGTCACATTCACAGTATGAGCAAAGTGTATAAAATCTAGGGGAGAAATAAGGAATGTACAGGGCCTCCATGGTAAACTATAAACTTTCAGAAAGTTAAACCCCAGTGATAATGACACAGACATCCTCTATTAAATGGTGTTATTATTCTTCATGCATATATGATGGGTTTTAAAATCAAAAGTCATTGCTGAATTTTGTAAAATGCTTTTTGGCATTCATCTTGATGTTATTTTTCTTGTTAGACATAGTGATGTCATGGTGAAACGTTTTGCCTTACAATGATATTTTAAATCTGGTTTTTCTTAATACCCCTTTTGGATTTTTTTTTTTTAAGATTTTATTTATTTGACAGAGAAACACAGCCAGAGAGGGAACACAAGCAGAGGGGAGTGAGAGAGGGAGAAGCAGGCTTCCCACCCAGCAGGAAGCCCGATGTGGGACTTGATCCTGGGTCTCCGGGGTCATGACCTGAGCCGAAGGCAGTCGCTCAACCAACTGAGCCACCCAGGCCCCCCGGATTTTTTTTTTTTTTAAATGGAAGAATTAGCAGAAGTTTTAATTGGTTCCTTGTTGCCTTAAATGTTTAAAAGGATGTGTGTGCATGGTTAGGTCTGAAGTTTCTGGTAACTTCAATATGCTGTGATTTTATGTTTGTAGATTTTTTTTTTTTTTTTAAGTAAATTCTACGCCCAATGTGGAGCTCGAACCCCCACCCTGAGATAAGGAGTCCCATACTCCACCCACTGGGTCAGCTGGGCCTCTTTGTGATTTTAGATTTTTAAACTTTCTAAGTCAGAGATATTTTGTGAGCAGAGGAGACTGGAGTTTTCCTCTCTTGAACACGTCACCCAAATGTGCCTTAGATAGGAGATTTCTAGCCTGTTGAATTCTGTTTTCCTTTCTTAAAATTTTTGAGAGAGATGGAGAGAGAGTGCGGTCTACGAGTGGGGGGCAGGGACAGAAAGAATCCTTATACAGAGTGCCCGATGATCAGAGATCCTGATATGGGGCTCAGTCTGATGACCTGAGCTGAAATCAAGACTCCTACCCTTAGACCACTGGGCACACAGGCAACCTTGTTTTCTTAAAATTTTCATATGGCTCCAATCAGACAAAACCAGTCTGTGTCATAGAAGGAGCCTAAAAACAATGAGCATCTTGAAAGTCTCAGCGTATCCTCATGAAGGTCTTGCCATCCCACGACAGAGCACACCCCTTGGGACCATCCTCCAGCCAGACCTGATCTGTCGCAGCTCCACACTTCCCTGCTGTGTGTCATGAGAAGCTGTCTCCCCAGTGTGCCCATGCACTACCCACTCGGCCTTTGAGGCCCTCAGGTGTCCCCCTTTCCATGGACATCACATGACAGCCTGATCTTCTCCAGCTGAGTGAAAACTACCAAAGAACATGTGCTTGCCCTAACTGCTCTCCACGGCCCAGACACTCCACGGAGGCCCTAGCGAAAAAGCACGGTTTCAGTGAATTAATGGCAGTTAATTTATTTTAAAGATTTTATTTGAGAAAGTGAGAGAGAGCATGAGAGGGGAAAAGGTCAGAGGGAGAAGCAGGCTCCCTGCAGAGCCGGGAGCCTGATGTAGGACTTGATCCAGGGACTCCAGGATCACGACCTGAGCCAAAGGCAGTCGCTTAACCAACTGAGCCACCCAGGCACCCATTTCTATTTTAGAACTGATGTAGTTGGCCAGATATTTAAAGCCAAGAGTAAAAAAAAAAAAAAAAATCACTTTGTATTATGAACTTCAGAAAAGCTTGTTTCACGGAAAGAGATTTCCCACATTCCATACCACTACAAAGATAACCCGGATATCTTTGGGCCAGCCACTCCAGGGTGGGGGCCTGGAGGGGTGGAGCGGTGGCCTGGTACAGGGCGCCACCCCCATCCCAGAGGCCCAGCAGGCCCCCAACTCCATTGTCCAATGTGTTTACAATTCCCATCTATTCCTAAATAACTCTTTTTACCAATATCCTTTTGCCCCATTCCTTATTTTTTTTTTCCCATTCCTTATTTTTAACCCCTACTCTGGAAAAATTAGTCTTTTCCCCCTTCATTTCTTTATTCTCCTATCATTGCCAGCTACGTGTTCCAAATTGAACTAATTATGTGTAAGTGTTAAGATTAGGGGTTATGATAAACCTGGGAAGGTAAGGTCATAAATTTTGACCTGAAACTATGATGAAGAACCAGTGCCAACAACCTCCCAAGCCCTTGAAAATCTCCGTTTGTTTTATCTGCCAAGGAATTCATTTTCTACCTCTAATTGGTCCTGCTTTTCTACCAGCAGCCAAATTAAAAAAAAAAATCTGGGAAGGTTAAATTATCAGTAGTATAACCTTCTGATTTGTTAACAGATAAACAAAGGGTCTATTCATAGTGGTCATAGAACTGTTATGAAAATTATCTGTTTATAGGGCGCCTGGATGGCTCAGTGGGTTAAAGCCTCTGCCTTCGGCTCAGGTCATGATCTCAGGTACTGGGATCGAGGCCCGCATCGGGCTCTCTGCTCGGCGGGGAGCCTGCTTCTTCCTCTGTCTCTGCCTGCCTCTCTGCCTACCTGCGATCTCTCTCTGTCAAATAAATAAATCTTTAAAAAAATTATCTGTTTATAGGTACATTTTGGTCTCTTCTGCCCTTCCTTCCATGTGAGTACGTTGCGGCATGCCCGTGTTACCTGCAGTTATATGCTGGACCAAAGATGTGAACCGGTTTCTTTTTGGAGGTTAGCAGAGTGTGTATGTGAGGGGTGGAGTTACATTTGCGTGTGTGTGTTTGTGTGTCCATGTGCCCTTCACAACTTCCCTGACATCGTAATCTTCTGTGGCGTTCTTCTTTAGTGCTTTATGCCTTGGTAGGGACTTTGAGTCAGGAATTGTAGGTGATTAAGAAAGGAGAATGAGGAGTCCCTGGGTGGATGGATCAGTTGATTAAGCGTCTGTCTTTGACTCAGGTCATGATCCCAGGGTCCTGGGATCAAGCCCTGCATCAGGCTCCCAGCTCAGCAGAGATCTGCTTCTTCCTCTACCCCTCCCTCCCTCCCTCATTCTCTCTCTCTCTCTCTCTCTTTCTCTCTGTCTCTCTCAAATCTTTTTTTTTTTTTAAGATTTTATTTATTTGACAGAGAGAAACACAGCCAGAGAGGGAACACAAGCAGGGGGAGTGAGAAAGGGAGAAGCAGGCTTCCCGCCATGCAGGGAGCCCGATCTGGGACTCAATCCTGGGTCTCCAGGATCATGACCTGAGCCGAAGGCAGTCGCTTAACCAACTGAGCCACCCAGGCGCCCCTCAAATAAATCTTCAAAAGAAGGAGAAAGAGGGCGCCTGGGTGGTTCAGTTGGGTGGACAACTGCCTTTGGCTCTGGTCATGATCCCAGAGCCCCAGGGGATTTGGTCTCACATCAGGCTCCAGCTCTGCGGGGACTCTGCGTCTTCCCCTGACCTTCTCCCCTCTCATGCTCTCTCCCACTCTCTCTCAAATACATAAATTAATTTTAACCAAAAAAAGGAAGGAGAAAAAGTGAAAAGAGAACAGTAATTGGACCAATGATGACATTTTAATGGAAACTGCATTTAAAATGTCCTCATCTTTATAATAAATTCTGGTGTGCAGACCCTGTGCTGACCATTTTAGGTACAAGATGGTCCTTAAAGTATCACAGACCTCTCCTTTCTGTCTCCTGTTTTCCCATTTCTCAGGCCATCACAGTCAGTGTCAATTCTGTTACCACCGAGGCTTCTTGATTGCTGTGGCCCTGAGCCATGGTCATATGCTTGTCAGCACTCTGCACTGCCCTTACTCATCATTGCTGCATCTCATCTGTTCCCGTGCGCCTGGAAACCAGGAACGAAAGCCGCCAGAACTGTGTCTAGACTAGAGGCTAGAAGTACTTCTCATAATAAAATGGTGTGAAGTTTAGGGCATAGACGTTTTTAGCTGCTCTGGAGACCTCTTCCTGTTCCAGGTTAAGGACAGCCTCTTGGGTAGCTATGTCCAGCTGCGCAGCGGAGTTTTCATGAGGTCAGATTAGGCGTTAGTGCGAACTTGTGTGGTCACGCGCCATTCCCTCACCTTAGCCCTCCGCTAAGACCCACAGGCCTCCCGTGAACCACACCATGCTCCTTCTCCTTGCCCTTGGCCAGGGATGCTTCTCTCACAGAACTTGGCAACTGACTTCTCTGTAGGTCGACTGTAAGTCCCGTTTGTCCAGGATAGGCCCAGTGAACACCTGTTGTGAGTCCGTTTACACCTGTTATTTTTATTCTCAAAATGCCATTTGCAAGAGAAATTATGCCTTCATCCTGCTTCTCATTCTCAGCCTTTCAGGCCTCCTCATCCCAGCTGTCACCTCCTTAAGTAGACCTTTCCCCAGGTGGTAGGCTTCCCTTCTCCTCTGGTGGTTGAGATCCTTTGTTTGCCATGGCTTCTAAACGGGCCCCCCGAGTTTTGTTGGGCTGGGGGCTTGGTTGGGCCAGGGTTTTTGATAAGTTGATAAGTTGATAGGTTGATAAATTTAGGCTGCTTTCAGCTTCAGGACCCATTCAGGGCCAGGCTGGGCGAAGTGACAGAGGGGAGGCAGTATGTGTTTGAGAGGGACATGCCAGGGAAGATGAGTGCAGGGGGAGGGGGAGATGCAGGTGAATGTGTGGTGAGGTGAGGAGAAAGGAAGGATGGAGTGTGGGAGCGCGCTGTGGACTGATTTATGGGAAGGTTTACTGATGTGATTGTGTGCCCTGGAGAAATTTTAATCCCTACCCCTCAAGGCTGTAAGAGTCAGATTTGAGTCTTTCACTGTCAGAAATGAGTCAGTGTGCCATTAGCCTTGAAGGGACTGAGCTTGATTATAAATGGATTACATGAAGTAAACAAACTTCATTTTCTGTAGGTGATGGGTTGGAGTATTAGACAGAACTGTGGATTCAGAGACAGATGTTCACATTCATCTCTGCTTTTTTGACCTTGATGGGTTTTCATGTCGGTAAAAGGGCTTGAGCTACATCTCCGATGTCCTTTCCACCTTTTAGATGTGTAAGATTTCGTCATACATTTCGGCCAGACTAGAAAGCATGTTGAAATCCTACAGAGTACTATTTTTTTTTTCCCCAATTGCAGGCCAGAAAGGAAAACTTCCAAATAAGGATGTGTAAGATACTGGGCTAAACAAAGGGAAACGAGAGCTAAAATACAGTCCAGCCTTTGCCCTGACATGAAAGGAATGCAGGCTACTAACTGACCTAAAGGTTTCTATTTTATTTCATATTCGGTGAAATGGTCAGCTTTGGCCATTATTCCCAAAAAAGTTTCTCTTGAGGCTTCTAAGATATTTGCATAATTGATTGTATTATCTTCGAGAGTGCTATAAAAATGCCACACTTGGGCGCCTGGGTGGCTCAGTGGGTTAAGGCCTCTGCCTTCAGCTCAGGTCATGATCTCAGGGTGCTGGGATCGAGGCCCGCATTGGGCTTTCTGCTTGGCTGGGAGCCTGCTTCATCCTCTCTCTCTGCCTGCCTCTCTGCCTACTTGTGATTTCTCTCTCTGTCAAATAAATAAATAAAATCTTAAAAATAAAAATGCCACGCTTAGTTGTATACTTACCAGAAGCAGTGGCTGGGAGGTAAATTAAGCAAAATCAATCTAGGCTCACCAACTGTTAGGTAGACATTCAGTAAACACACCCCTGCCTGATAAATAGGATCACAAACATTGCTAGGTGACCTCCCAGTGGCTGAGCCATCTAACGTAGAAGAATGTTTCAGTAATTATTGTGGTTTGATTCATCAGCTAGTAAGCAGACTGCCATTCCAGCGGTAATTGTCAGGATTATATCCAAGGATGAGAAACGTCTGACCGAGAGGTGAATGAGCAAAGCCGAGTGCCAAGTATGCACCGAGTATGTCTTCGCAAAAAGTATAGCCTCCCTACCCCTCCCTAAAAAGTGTAGCCCAGAGGACACACATTGGCCAACCTCATTTGTCTTATGTAGTGTCTTATGTAGTTTTTTGAGTGACATTATTTTCACGGGGCCTGAGCATACCACATGTCGCATTTCCTGCTGCTATCTTTGGTTCTTTACTTTACCTTTCACAGACATGTACTTACCTGTCCAGCTCTGCAGGCAGGAGAATTTTTGACCTTTGATTTAAAAAAAAAAGAAAGTCTTACTAAAACTAAGTTAAAAGAAAGATTATTTTAAGATAAGTGAAAATAATTAAATTCCTATACGGCACACATATAGTGAGATTGTAAAGGATAGTCCTCATTGTTTCCCCGGAGATCTGCCTTGAGACAGAGATTTATGTGTAGAAAGTTTGTGGGGGGGTGCTCACGGAAACAGTCCCCCAGGAGAGGGTGAAGGAAATAGGGCCAAGCAGAGAGAGAAGTTGAAATGTGATACAGTCATAAGGGCTTTCCCAGTCCCAAGGAGCTCAAGCTAGGATGGTCCTCCAAGGTTATCCCAAATTGAGACCAGGTGGTCAGACCTTGGTACCTTCCTGCCATCAGCCATAGGAAGACTTCAGGGGAGAATCTGTTTCCTTCCTTTTTGTAGCAGTCTTTCATTTCCTTTGTGAATTTGGCCCTGACAGGAATATTCTGAAACCCTGAAAGCAAAAAAAAAAAAAAGGAGAGAGCAGAAATCATCCGCTATTTTCTTAAAAAGTTCATTCTTGGGGCGCCTGGGTGGCTCAGTGGGTTAAAGCCTCTGCCTTCAGCTCAGGTCATGATCTCAGGGTCCTGGGATCGAGGCCCACATTGGGCTCTCTGCTCAGCAGGGAGCCTGTTTCCCCCTCTTTCTCTGCCTGCCT